>JAGHQL010000053.1:0-21686 GCA_020080175.1 Glutinoglossum americanum | reverse complement strand
ACACATCAGAACGCCGGATCACTCCCAATCTATGGCGGTTTTACCTACAGCCAAGAGGATATCACCACACATCAAAATACCAGGGCGCTCGCCTATAACCAAGGCGATACAGCCGTACGTCAGAATGCCGGATCACTCCCGATCTATGGCGGTTTTACCTACAGCCAAGAGGATATCACAGCACATCAAAATACCGGGTCGCTCGCCTATAACCGAGGCAATATCGCCGCACGTCGGAATGTCGGATCACTCCCAATCTGTGGCGGTTTTACCTATAACCAGGACGATATCGCCACATGTCGAAATACCAGGTCACTCCAATTCCATGGTGATTTCGACCATGATCAAGGGGATATCGCTGCATGCCAAAATACCGGTTCATCTCCATTCTCCAAAGGATACACCAGAATACCCCAGAATACTAGCTTAGTTCTATTCTCTTAGGGACTGTCCGAGGACGGCTATGCGGGGAAATAGGTGCGCACCATAGAAACGAACATAATCTCTAGACTGACAATAACACGATAGCCTCTACTAGCTACTACACACCTCTTCCGCTTACTACGATGTGGGATGATCGTCCCAAAAATGTTTAATCACCATGAATCCAGCACCTCTCCCACTACCACTCTCCATCCCAATCATTCCGTTCCACACCAATACGTCTCCATCTTCCAAGGTTAAACCCTCCTTAGTTCGCTCGATAGGCCAACTGTCAATATGGGATCTCTCATAATAGCCCGGCATGTTCACCCCTGACACAAGCTTTTCTGCATTCAATGGAGTTGTGAAGAAGACCGCATTCCGAGCACCACGAGCCTTGATTTCCATCGGTTGATACACGCCTATCCGCGAACTTATCCGAAGTACAGAACTTGGTGGACAAAACAATGAAGGCGGGATTGATTTCTGCTTCATTTAGTCAAATGATACTTGATCGGGTTGCTGGACACCTACCTCAATCGCATCAAAGAGAGCCTGGCATTCAGAGGGCCAATTTATGTCCTCACAGACAGTCGCGAAGAAATTGTTTTTCTCAATGGTTTTGCGCGCGTCTTCGATTTTCACTGCGACAGCATCTCTCGCCTTTTGTACAAGCGCACGATCTACTCGTTTTCTTAGAACAATAAAGCCGTTATTCTCGTATTCGGAAATTTCAGCTGCAGATATTTCAGACATGTTTAAAATGCTGGTGAACGGGCGCGAACGGTTGAATGGTGGGGTTCTCTGCATACCTAGCGCTTTGGTGGCCACCATTTGTCATGTGACTGCGGGGTTCTTGCGGCTCGCATCTTCGTTTCAATTACTGCAGGGCAGAGCATATAAGTATTCGACTCGCAATAACCGATAGAATGTCTTATGACCTCAACTTGCAGCTAATGTAATTGCAGTGAGGATTGCCTCATGAGGCTGCCCGCACTAAATTCCATTGTTGCCTTGTTGCTTTATTTCTGCATCTTCTAACCGGCAGGGGTACTTTCAATCGCCAATTTCACAAGGCGGAAATGCCACATGCGGCTCTCTGGCTTTTGTATGTACATGTACGCACTGGCATAAACCAATCGGGTTTCTTTTGGATGACCCTGGTGTAGAACACTGACCGTTGCCCAACACCGTTCCCACCGATCCCCTCGAGTTGTTTCCGGAATAGCCAAGCAATGCATTGCATGCCCTGCGCAAACTCCCTCTTTCCTTCGTGTTACCTCGCCTCAAGTTTTAGTGAAGTCTCTTTCAGACTTACGTTTGAACTTCCACTCCCACGTTATGCCTACCCTCTAAACCGTCAGGAGCACTGTTCTACTCTTGTTAGCCCGGTTTATTCATCCTGTGGGACCCGTCATCCCCCCTCCCAAAAAAAAGTACTCGCTGTGGAAAAGGATGGGTGGCTGGCTACCAGTGCAGAAATTTACAGGATGAGTTGCTTGACATGATAGGATCCCAACTTATAAGTAAGTGTTCACCGTCTTTGTTGAATTGAAGCTCTAGGGCAAGCATGAGTCTTCAGATTATCACATTGTCCATAGGGGAGGGCCCTGATTCCCCTGACGACGGTCACATCGTTCTTGTTGATGTGGTTGTATGGGAGTTCGACTCTATAAAGTCTAATAATTACTATAAGGGCAAGAGGTACATCGTTCACGAGATCATACCCCAAGTTAAATCTAATATTTCTTTCAGAATCCTGGCCCAGGATGATGTGAGCTTCAAAGTAGGGAAAGAGTTTCCCGAAGGCATGTAACTCTCATTGGGAACCGTTCGTTATTGAAATGTTGACTTTGCGGCAAAAAGAGACTAAATGGCTTAGCTTCTTGCATGAACAAGCCAAAGCGACGACTATCAAAGGGCACACAAGACTGACGTTAAGGTATGAGCCTCTTCTGTCGTAAATTTTATGAGCTAGGGCTTACTTACGAATTCCCTTCATCAGCCATCTAGGCGACTCGGGCTATGTCTGGTAAGAAATCTCTAAAATTGAGATCTTATGCGAGACCTTCTAACGAATGAGTTAGTGAGATGATACTCAAGGATATTTTGTTTGAGATCGAACAGGATAAACCAAGGGAAGGGGACACCGCCAGAATCGAATATACATGCTGGCGAGAAGACTCTACGAAGCCTGGCAAAAGGGGTGCTCAGTAAGTCTCTACTGCTAAGTTAGGACGCTAGTAATTCCTGTCTTATTCTTAATATGCCTGTGTTGTTGCGATGGCTGATACACACACACTTTCCCGGCTATTACTTTAGGGTTATTACCTCCGAAGGAAGCAGTGACTTTGAGGCAGAAATCGGTAATGGGAACTTCTTAACAGGTTCGCGCATTCCAATTCTACAGTTGGAGTTATCTGGGATCACTCTATAGCGAAGGCTCTTGCTGACTTTCTTTCTCTGTCTAGACTTGGAAGAGGCCCTTGTAGGAATGACCTTAGGTGAGAAGTCTACATTGACAATCTCGAAAGAGGACCTTGTAGGAATGACCCTAGGCGAGAGGTCTACATTGACAATCTCAAGGTGTGCTACCTTAGCGTACCTGCACTCAACAGGTCTTTGCATAGATTGCTTACTCCAGTCTCCTCTTTAGCAATGACTTTCATGGCAAGAAGTAAGGTCTTAATTCTCCATAAGAAATGCTGCCCTTAGCTTAACGCTAGTGGTGGCTATCGAAAGTATACTAACAAGAATACCTACGTGACAATAGAGGCTTCGTGGATCAACGGGACTCTAATTTTATCATGTATGTCCTCCAATTTATACCTTGTTTGCAGGAGAAGACTAAGACCAGCTACCAAAAATAAGTGAAGTCAAGCTCAAGGACATCAAACGAGAAGGGGCTTCCAACTGGTTGTCAGAACTTGAGTGATAGTGGAGATGCCGGAGAGGCTATAAATTTCCCTAGAAAGCTTCTCTTAAAGTTTTTTTCTTTTAATACGTGTAATTACCGATGAGGCAATTACAACTCGCTCCACGCTGATTTCTCTTCCAGTGCAAATTCTGCATGCTCGAGAACTGCCATCTATGCAATTACAAAGCCTGATGCCTACGGAGGGTTTCGCTGGCTTGAGGGGCCGGTGAAGTGGATAGCCAATGTCCATTCTTATCATTGTTGAGTGAATAACAGGATGGGCAATGCATGCCTTGCCACGAGAGAGAGGGTGTCTAGGTCATTCAGGGCCCTGTAGCATGGCCCAAGCGAAGCCCTGAAATGCCGGATCCTACTATCTTCGTCCACACCCTGCCCAGTCAAAGCGCTTCCCGGAGATTGAGCCTGGCTGAAAGGTCATATCCTCCACCGGGGTTACACAGCACTTGCCTGGCGCTTCACCGCTACACGTAACCAATTGACGGCGACTCCATCCGGTGAATAGTTCACCGGTTCAACTTGCTACATTCACTGCTGCCCAACCACCCCACCTAATCAGTGGGCTAGGGTTAATTCCTGCGCGCCTGAGCAGCCCTTCATCCAAGCGGAAGAGGGACCGGCGCTGTCTAGCTCCGTTGACTCCAACTAAGTGGCGTCTGCATGAGACTGCACCACGTATTATCAAATTCCCAAAGTGGGTGGGCAATCCGACTGGATTCACTACTCAGCTGACTCTTCCGATAGCTAGTCGGCGCTCGTTATCAGGAACTTCCAAACAATATTTCAATGCGAACCCTTGTACAATGGCCTGGTTCACATCGACGACCCCCTTTCCCGCCCTCCAGGTCCGCGCGATCCTTTCTGCTCACCACCACTACATTCGAACAGGACCGATAGTCCAAACCAACACACTCAAACAAACCAAGGGAGCGTGGTGGATAGCATGCAAAGCCCTAAACCTTGCCTTGATCCTCACGGTACCCTCTCCCTCTCACAGGCTACCATCTCAGCTAACAGAACCAGTGTATAATTTGAGGAAGAAAAACCACGAACAAGCTACCGAACCGATACCTGGTGGTATTGAAGAGCCGCTGGTGCTTTGCTATGATGTCAATTCCCCGGAGTTGGCCTTGAAAATCTTACCACACAGGAGGCTGAATAAACAACATGATGTGCATATCATATGGCGGGAAGAAGATGGGGACGACTACTGCCTCGATGCGGGTGCATTCACGATCAGCAGGCGAGTTGATGACTCGGAGCTAGACAAATACTTCACCGATCTGAGCGCTCCTGGAGCGGCGAATAAGACAGAGAGCTCCGAGGTATGGCTTTTCACAATGCGTTTCGCTGCATTGTTTCCGTTTTAACAGTGAAGCAGGCGCTCCAGTGGGCCCACCGACTGCACGGTGCCTCTAGGACATTTTTCCAGCTCTTCTGGCTGGTTGCCGATGGCAAAGGAGCGCATGACCACAAGAACCGGAAGATCCCTTCTTACGGAGTGTATATCGGAATAGAGGCAAGGTCAATGGAATACATGCGGGACATAGAAGAGAAACTGCTTGGCATCCTGGGAGCTGTCGGTTGGCCGGCTGATGTTCTCAAAATCTATCGGAAGGCCCTGAAAGAAATGCGCCGTAGTCATAAGAAATGGGAGGATCGAGGGAATTCTGATGCCAGCAAGGATGACCTGTGGAACAATCCGTGTCAAGAGGACTTGTCAGCAGCAATTGAAGCCATCGACAAACGTTTAGAGGAAACAAAGAGTTGGCTAGATACCTCCAGCAATGCCTAATTACATCTCTGGTTGATTTCCTCCATTCAGCATAACTTCATAACCTGTTCATTAATTATTTAGTGGAGAAGATGATAGATGAAGATTATGCAATGATGACTTAGCCCAACAATGTCCGAGCATCTCGGTAGCCCAATGGAGGCGATTGGGATTAAATTTGTGCCGATTCGAGAAGGGAAAGACATGCCTAACGAATCTAATAATCGTAAGGTTTCTGGTGCATCCGAGACATCTCAACTTCTGTAGTGCTGCTGCATTGGCGAATAGGGTGGTGCTGATAACGAGTAGACTTTGCAGCCTTGCTTTTGCTTAATGCCCATGGGTTCCCTGGCTTGGAGAATGGAGCTGATCAAAATTTCCCCATGCGTTTTTAGGATATTAAGGATCCCGGGCTCAAGCTCTTGCCAAATGAAACCCATGTATTTAAGGGATACTCTGTCACCAAAGCATTCGCATCCCGTTCCAAGAATCTCTGCAATAAATACAAAAACCCTCTCATTTGCAATAGCATTGCGCCTCTAAGTACAACCTTCCTAATGACTACTTTCTACTCAGAGCATTTGTATTGACATTCACTCTCTATTGCAGGATGCCAACTTCAGATAAACCCAGACTCTACGTTGCCCTTTACGCACGCGGTAACAGCCAGCCAGATGGTGAAGTCTATCACTGGGCACTCATTGTTGGTCCGAAGGAAGAGCTGCAAGGTTCCCTGGGTGGGCGCTATCATGTCAAAAATGCTATCGATGGAACGGGTAACCCATACTGGTACTATCAGCGGGTCGAAATTCCAGTTCAACCAACCAGTACGCTGTTGGTGCGGATTACGGTTGCGAAGGTTGCCGACCAGGAGAAGCTGGAGCAGACACTGGAGAACGTGCCTCTCATCCAGAATGAGCCCAACTGGAATTGCAGGGTTTGGATTAGAGATGCATTGGCTGCTCTCGAGGCAGATGAACGTTCGCTTGGGACAAAGAAGACAGACTGGCAAATTGTAGAGCATATAGCAAATTGGTATGTTCAGCATAAGAAAGACCAGCATCGGTTCGATGGCCAGGTGCAGTGGGATATGGCTAAGGCGCCAACATATAATCTTCTCGAAGATAGAGAGACTATTCCTTGACAAAATGGTAAATGTATCAGAAATCCCCGAAGTATCGTCTTCGCAGTCGCTCCATCTCTAGCTCTTTGGGATAAGAATCTAGAAATTTATCGATTTCCTCTCTCCAGAACTCATTGTATGGGTTGACATTCCATGCAGATGTGTACTCCCAGTAATCCGGCAGCCAACCAGCCATCTCCCAATCGATAATTCCTACAATCCTTCCATCTCGAATGAGTATATTGAAGCTGCTGAGATCTCCGTGAGTGAAGCAAGTCGCGTATTCGTGGTCTTCGTGCATAGTCACTAGCTGCTGCACATCGATGTTGTCGGTTGGACCCTTGATGCCACCACGAAGGAACAAGTGGAAATCTTTAGAATTCAAAAATGGCCCAAAGCCCTCGTTGGGAGAATGGGAGGGGCCGGGGCTGATGCGGTAGTCGTGAAGCTTTTTTAAGTCTGCGGCGGCAATGATTCCCTCATGAGGAGGGGGAACTGCTCGCATTTCAGCAAACATGTTACGTAGCTGTAGTAAAAGCGCAGCTTTGGAATCATCTGATCGCTGATGCCAATTTCTGGCAATC
The DNA here is from genome assembly GCA_020080175.1 of Glutinoglossum americanum. Lineage (NCBI taxonomy): Eukaryota > Fungi > Ascomycota > Geoglossomycetes > Geoglossales > Geoglossaceae > Glutinoglossum > Glutinoglossum americanum. The sequence goes on along the minus strand of JAGHQL010000053.1, from coordinate 14,847 downwards.
ACCTCGCCATCGATACGTTCCATGACAATGTAAGTAACTCCTTTCCGCTCAAAGGAGTAATAGACCTTCGGCACAGGCACTGAAGTATTCCCTGCTACCCATTTCATGGCTGCCACCTCGCATAAATGTGTAGTTGTACTATACTTGACGCAGAACTTTGATGTAAGGAATAGTACGTGCCCATTACAAGGACGGAACGGGCGTAGTAGACGGATGGCAGCGAGAGTCAAGTACCGACCGAACCAGTTGCTTTCAGACTCAGAGGAGGGCTCCGACCGCTTCGAAATCTTTTCGAAATATCGCATGTTTGACCTATGACTTTTGCCAATGGTGTCGCTAGCTATCCCTAGTGCAGGGGTTGAGGGTTCTTGAGCTTCACCAGTAGGGAGTGCTTGCATACTGGTTTGTGAGTACTTCTGAAGGTAAGGAGTGCATCGGAGGTGCGATCATACCTGGTGCCACCATGCTTGGCATCAACTCAACCGTGCCCGATATTACATAATATTCTCAAAATGAACACGAGCCCACCCGCCCAACATGCACTCAGAACGGTGTCGTGCCTCCTATTCTTTTAGCTACTTGCCTTACACGCTTCCTCATTTCAATAATAATTTTCGATAGTCTCTAGGACTAAGTTTTGCCCGCACAGCTGGATGGATGGATGGATGGATGGATAATTCTATTTGCCGAACCGGCCGCCCTAGTGGCAGCTATGCGGAACACGTGTCTGAATATACGCTTGCTACAGTACATGCTAGGCCCATCACTGTAAATCGGCTTTCATCACGTGTAGGCTTGGCGCAACGTTGCGCGGCCTACCGACAACGTCGTGTGCCCGCCTCTCAACGTTGCACGCCCCGCAACTTTGCAAACTCACGGCGCTCGGTTGGTACAGACGCCTCGAGAAGGCTTCCTTGAAGCGTTTCAGAAACTTTGCGATAAATTCACGGCCGATGGCATCTAATCGTGATACCACTTGAAATCTTTTTGGATGGGTTTCCTTTATTTTTTGGTCCTATAGTCTTAGTGCTGGGGAGGCTATAGATATTTTAGCTCAGAAGGAGGTGGATAAGCAGATACATGTAGAAAAGCCTTGTCGGGGTGGAGGAGGTGAAGCGGGTCTATCTACCACTTATCGCTGTGGTAAGACACAATGCGTGAACATGTCAAACTAGTACCTAAGTAGTCTAGTTTCTCTAATGGACCAAAATTTTGGTCCTTTAGAAAAGCTAACATCGTTTATCAGTAAGCGACGAATATCAGTGAGTGACGAACCTTGTACACCACACCAAAATTTGTATGTGGGGGTACTTCCGCGACAACTTTCTTTTTCCAGAAAAGTACCCCCGCATACAAATTTTGGTGTGGTGGTACAAGGTTTGTCGCTCACTGATATTCGTCGCTTACCGATAAACGACGTTAGGAGAGTCGCGAAAAGTTCGTCACTCACTGATATTCGTCGCTTACTGATAAACGACGTTAGTCAGCCTCTGCCCAAAAATTTTGGGCAACTGTCCCTAGTTCGTCCGCAAAGGCTGACTAATCCCGCAAGTCGTAGCTGTGAGGACCCTCCATGTTGATGCAGCCTTCGGCCGCACCCCTACCTTGTACCCCATACGTAGATGATCTGCCATCCCAGGTCCAGATAACCATTACTAGGAGTTATGGCATAGCAGACGTTAAATTTTTAAGTTGAAAAACTATAGCAAAATGGAAATATTCAATTAGAAAATAAGAATTCACGAAGAGTGACGGCCCACTTAACCATCTCAGCCCAACTCAATCTACTGTACTTGCCAGTGCCCACTCCTTGCTGTAGCCTGTGCTCAACCGTATCACTCGATTTCTGTCCTCCATTTCTTCAGCAGGGTTCTTTGTCTGTGGTTGCAATTTTGGTCCCTTAACCTTTGGTGCTTTTATTTTTGGTAGAGCAGCCTTCTCTATTACCTGGTGTGAAAGGACTGGTTCGGGTGGGTTGGATGCCACCGGGGTACCTGCCGGATCTTTATTAATAGGAGGAGGGGAGTAGGTCTCATAGTAATCATCCAGGTTGGGTACTCCGTTAAGTACAACCCTATGGCCGAATTTCCGAAACATATCGAAGGCTCTAACAAGACTGAGACTTCGACGACTGTATGCCTGAGGTAGTAAATTTTGACCCTTAAGATAGTGGACTGCAGCTTCGGCAACTAGAGTCGGACGTGGGTCCGATGAATTTCCAAAAAGACAGCTAGAGTGTTTGTAATGAAGGAGCCGTCTCAAATCCATTGCAATCATGAAAAGATCTGTTCCATACCCAGGTAACATGAAAGTAGGGCAAATGTATTCTCTTCTATCACAGAGCTGACCTGTAGGTAGTATTTTGGATTGGCCAATCACGCCTAGCCCGTGTTTTTGTCGCTTCAGAAGCTGAACTGTGTTGGAGTGGCTAGCCTTCCTCTTCTTTCTTCCTGCAGGTGGACTGGCGATAGGGGTATCTAGGGAGCTCAAGTTGACTAAGGGTGACGGTGGCAGTGACGTGGGATGACAGGAAAGAGCTGCAGATTGAGGATCCTTGTATGTAAGATCTAGAGAGCTAGTCTCTGATGTCGGAATAGCGTTGGCTGTCTGATCCTCATAGTTTGGACTGAATCGAGGGTGGTACATGGCAGACTTCATAGCTGATTCCTCTAGAACTTTGTGAAGTGAGATAAGCGGCTTGCTTATATGCTCTTTAGAGTTCTTTAAAAGAGCTTCGGCCTCGTCTATACCGTGAACATCGTAGAAATGATAGAGTAGTTTGGTAACGGAAGAACAATCCTGATTGCATGATAGATGGGGGCAAGCAATCGTCCTGTGATGGTCATCAATTTGATTAATGTGGTTCCGGAGATGACTCGTGAATCCTCCTGACGTTGTAAATTCTTGGAACCGTTTAGCAGGTGAACTTTGTGAAGAGTCGCTCATGCAAAACGGGCATCTTCCAGCCACACCAGTGATTCCACGAAAGCTGATTATACCACAGAAGAGGTCCATATTAAGCAAGTGAGCGCCACAGTGGTCATCCCAGTCTCCGCTATCTGTGAACCATTGCGTGTGACTGTAACAATACTGAAGAAACCCTTTTGGAGACTTGAGAGAATTTTGGAAGCACTTGTGGATGTGATGCGGTCGATGTAGAATTGAAATGCTAAGGTATTCAGTTAGCATAGGCAAGTATATAAGGTAACGTAAAGCAAACCTTTCCATATTCATATTACACTTAGGACATTTTCCTTCAACAGGGCATTCACCAGGGTAGTACTGGGTTCGTGAGTCCTCTGAGCATAACCCAATCAATGAGTGCAGAACAGACTGATCTGTCCACAAGTCAATTTTACCAAGAATGCATGCATCTGCAATCAATCCTCGATTAGGGCACAGGCGTCGCAGCATAGAGATCTTCACAGAGCTGTCGCTGACCCTGTTGAAAGTCGTATGGTCTTGGCCCACATTCGGATTTAACTGACGAGAAATTTCCTGAGTAGTCCACATCTGAAACCATTCTCTTCTTTCTTTTTGAAGAGCATCATCAAGCGCTATGCGCTTAAGAGAACTGTATTCATTTCTAAGGATTCGGACTGTTGTCTGGTCTTGCGGGTTGTCAGATATTTGCCTTTTTAATTCCATTAGGTCTGAGCTGTTCAGTAAAGCTGTCTTCGTTTCTAGTGATAGTCGGTCCAGTGGATTGTCATATCGACAAATTCGTCTGAATAATTGGATATGGTCATCGCGGGTCTCTTTGTCAAGAATAGCACCCTGAACATCAATATTCGAAATGCTGCTGATGTAATGCTTCTGATAAACAGAGGAGCCATGGTGACCTAATAGGTGATTTCTCTCTGCCGCTGTAGCATGCTCTGTGCATATGTATATTAGTATCTCTTTTCAAACCAGATAAGTATTGCTACTTACTATCTACTCTATTAGCTACACCTCTCCGAATGTAGTGAGGCTTAATGGAACTCTCATAGCCCGCACGTATACTCAATTGAGCTAGAGATGACTCCAGTTGACCCCTGCTCAAGGATTTTGTTTTCATTGTATTGCATTTTATTGTCCATTGCTTGAAGATAGGAACATCCTGCATTTCAGGTTTCCATGGGATTGGAAATTGATGTTGACCTTTAGGTAATCGCAGTGAGAAGAGCTGCTTCGGAGTTGAAATGTCTCGAAATGCATTATCAGCAAATGCTAAAGCAAGAAATAATACTACGGGACATTGGCCCATAGTTTTCCGCTCATGCAGGATGATATCGACGCTATTGCAATATGTATTAATTATATTAGTTTATATGATACTTAGTAGGAGAAATACGCACAATTGAGGGGTGCCTTTTTTGCCTTTCATACTATCTTGATTCACCCTAAGATATATGATAGGGGTCTCATTAGAGGAAGAGATCACAACGCTTATATTCTATATCTAGTCAGTACATGAGCAGCTCTAATATCTAAATACTTCTTACCTTATAAGTAAATTCTAGATCCTGGTATTCGAACTTTCCAGTAAATGATCCACAACGAGCACCTGTATAAAAAAACAGCAGGATAAGGAAGGCAAGCTGGACTCTGTATCTATCATGTTTATATTCATGATGGTCTCGACACCACAAGTAAGTAGTGAGCGTCTCCAGATCAACTTCATCAGCATAACCTTGTAGCCGAACTTCATGCTTAATGCCTAACTCTTGACAGAGTGGCCCAGATATATACTATTGGCATATATTAGCAATATATATAGTACTTAAAGTATAGAAAGATATACCGCTCGCACATCTTCTGCCACATCTTTATCAATCCCTTTACCTGTATACCTGTCGAACATCCTTCGAAAGTTCCTCCAAGTCAAAAGACACGTTCTAAGAGTAGGATACTCTGATATCCGTCCACGAGTTCCTTGTGCCCACCAAGCCATAAAAGACTTCAAAGTCTGTGTAGTTGGTTGTGCCGCCCCTAACTCAAGAGAAGATGTCGCTGTTTCATCTTCCCCTAAAAAAGTGAGGTATCTAACAATGATAGATATCAGTGTACGTCCTTAATGCAGCTAGGAAGGAAAGACCAGACTCTAACCAGCACTTCTTCGCAAGTTCGTATTTGATCTCTGTAGGTGGAGCTACTTTGCGCACCACACATACATTCTGCTGAAGTAGACCATTTCGAAGAGTATTGGCATTAAGCCCTCGAGCAGCAGCAAGTGCCGCCCGATGTTTCTTTGGCATGGCCAGAGAGCCTATCCTCAGGTTCTTTGAGCGATCGATTTTGGTGGAACAACCGAGTGCGACAGATCTAGATCGCTGAAAGGGGAGCCCGCCCGTAAAGCTGCAACTGAGTGATGGAATAGTTGATTGTGGAAGGCAAGCCAACTGCAAGGGAGAGACTGACTATAGCAGAGTAGTTGTAAAAGAAAAATTGACTGGGACGTGATAGAGCAGTCAACTGAGAAACAAACTTCAACTGTGAGAGTATTATGGTGTGACATGTCCTATATTCATTCAAGCTCATCTACCTGCCGTTCATACACTGTAGATACAGGGGTGTTTGACGCCCAAGTGGGCACAACCTCACGAGTCAGCGCATGCCAAGAGAGGTACACCCACGAGTGAAAAACCAACTAAAAGAAAACATAAAACGACTAAAATCACACTCCCGATATTGTTCCACATCAAGCCCGGGGCTGTGCCGCGCAGCCAGGAAATGCGACGAGAAAAAGAGATCGGGACAGAAGACGCGCACACCATCCTTCTCGGCCCCGCATCGCCAGGATGCTGCGCCCTATTAGAACTCGACTCTGTACTTCCCCTATTGCGGACTAAACTGCACCGTGCCCCTGGTTTTGGTGTTGCGCTGTGATGTCGGAGTTCCAAGAGTTGGGAATTTTCAATAAAATATTGAGCATGCTCCACTAGTTCATCCATTAATGGAGAAACCAACTAGGAGGGCGTGCATCTTTCCTAGGATCTGAGAAGCATAGGTAGCTCCAAGTCAAACCCAGGACAGTGCCGCCCAGTAAATAAAATAATACGAGAAAATGCAACCGAGTCTGAAAGCAAGCATGCCGCCTTTCTCCGTCACCCACATCGCCAGGGGGCTGCGCCCTATCAGAATTCGACCCTAAGCTGGGCTGCACTGTGCCCCTGCCTTCTGGGTGCCGCGAACAGGGTGTGTGGGTGTCGAGAAGCGTGATTGGGTGCCTGAAGGATGTATGTGTGCCCGGGGATGGGTGTGCCAAGAAGTGTCAGGGGTTTTCGAGAACTGCACACTCGACCTGTTCTGAGCTCAAGAGTTGCCACCGGAACCTCGCTCAGAGTAAAGAAGCCCATACAAGATATTGCAATAAGAAATGTAATAAGTATCATAGGCAAACAGACAAAATTGGTGAAAGTATTTCGTCTACAGCGACTAAGAAACGATGAGTGCAAAAGAAATGCGAAGTGGAAAAATGCGACGGCAGAAAAGCTGCCGAAGAAAATTTGCGACCGTACAACACCATAGAAAAGCCGCCGAAGAGATTGCGACCGTACACAAAACACCATCGTAGAAAGCTACCCGAGGAAGAGTTGCGCCGCAGACACCATCGCAGAAAAGCTACCCGAGAAAAAGTTGCGACCGCACAACCATAGAAAAAGCGACTAGCGAAAGGGAAAGAAAAAAGCGAAAACATCTTCCCCAGTATCCCAGGCAAGCAGAGATAAAACTGATGAAAATGATTTGTTCGCAGCAGCTGGAGACAGTGCAAATACCAGCGCCACAGTGATCAACTCCATGCGCAAGCACAGAGGGAGTCGATCGAGAGACAAAAATAAGTATAATCACGATCTGACTCCTTAGAGCCATTTCAGAGATTAAACTATTGACAAGTCAGCAATGCGTGAGAAGCGAAGCGCGCGGGAAATTCGAGTAGTAGAGGTGAAGAGGTAAGAGAGGTAAAGAGAAGCGGGAAATACCTGAAAAGAACAGATACTACACTTGATCTAAGCCAAAAGGCAAAGAGAGCTAAGGAAAGAAAAGGAAAAAAATTCGAAAGATGGTGGGGGAAGGCGGGATTATATAGTTGGGCTGCGCAGGGTAAGTCGGCGTGATTTTTGCCAAGAAATTCTTGGCAAAAGGAAGCGAGATTAGGTATCCCCGTTTGGGAGATGGATGACGTAGGGCCTTTCCCTTTCGGGCATGTTTGACTCATTTGATGGGTTTTGATGGCGCTTCGTGAATCTCCAAAGTTCAAAGTCGATACATCGAAGTCGTTCTACGTGTCACTACCGGGTTATGTGCCATTTTTCCAATTTGCACTGTGAAAGCGAGACTCAGATGTCATAACGATTAAATCTATCTTCTATAAGTCTATTTGGGTTACTTCCTACTTCATATGGCAGTGGGTCGAGATATGTTGCTTGGTCCCTTCAGATCTAAGGCTCGCAAATCCGATTAGAAGCATAACCATGGAGTTCAGAAGGCTCAAATTCTAGTTTCTTAATCTGTTGTGTCTACAAGCACCTCCCGGCTCGATTACGCAGGTCAGTGAGGTTTTTGGCACATAACCCGGTGGTGGTGGTACATAACATAGTGACACTCTAGTTTTAGACCTTTCTGGAAGGGGGTCGTACTATGTACGTATGGGATGTCCCAAGATGAATAAGTTAGATCACACGTTTTTAAGGCTACATAACGGGTAATGATGCTTTCCTACTATACACACTAGGGTTCAGCAACTTTTCACACCATAACACCCGACATGCTAGCAACCTCGCACCTATATACGCTATCAGTGACTCATATAGACCGCGCCGCCCGAACTTGCTTCGCAAATTCTCAAAATTAACTCTACATAACATCCTCATGCGCCACTCCCGTCATACTACCTTTTTCGACGCACCTAGAGGCAATTACATCCAAGTCCGCCTGCTGGTCAGTTTCGGGTGTGTATCTCCGCGAAGACAGCATCCATTCCGCCATAGCACTTCCAAAACCCACTGTTACCCGAAGGTTAGCAAGGGTAGCGAAGAGGTAAGCCTCGCGTGCGACAGAGCCGGGGCTGTGCATTTCGGCCGAGGAAGGTACAATCTGTCGTGCAACTTGCAATAGGGCATTCATCAGATGATTGTGTGACTGAAGGACTTCACAAAAGGCATCCTTCGCTTCCGCGCCATCACGAATCAGGACCTCTACCGCATTCAGTGGGTTTTTTGTCTGGTGGTCTTTTTCCCAGCCAAGAATGTCGTTTTGAAGACCCAGAACAGCTTGTACCAGCGTTTGGACCTGGTGGATACGATCATCGTTGGTTCGATCCGTGCCATAGTCGAGGTTGCAAGGCAAGTCCAGGCTAGCACGCACGAGAACCATGAAAGGTCGGGCTGGTCCAGAGCTTCTGTCAGTTATAAGCATAATAAAGGATCCGGAGAGCAACTACACACACCAGATATCGTCAACAGGCGAATGTCCATCCACTCCCGCATAGAGAAATTCCTCCCCCGCAAGCTACCCTCTGCCTGCAATGCCTTGACGACCGTGAGGATCTCACGCCAGAAATGACTCTTCCAAGACTCAGCAACAACGGCGTTGGAATTGCCCCTAACCGAGCGAAGAGTGGTTGTGCTAACGGCATGATGAAATGCATTCATGACGCGCATACATTCGGAGTTGCCGGGCGAAAGTGGTGCATATGGTGTTTTCGACAATGAGACCACGCACTGCTCCAAGGACCCAAAAGAGTTAGAGTCTTCGGTCAAATCTGGACACAAGTAAGATAAGCCTTGTGTACAGCGCATATACATAGAGGCTCGAGCGAACTCACCGTCAATAGCACAAACCCAAGCCCAAAAACAGGCCGCGATATATCTGGCACCTGGTGGCACCAGCTCTAAGGGCAGCATACGGCCGACTAATCCTTCGGGATTCGCAGAGTTCACGATATCTTGAACGAATGTCGGCAGTTCGCGGACGAAAGATCTGAACTTCTTGGAGAGTATCTGCTCTTCTGCAGCATACGGCATAAGGGCCGACGAACATCCATCACGAGGCAGAATTAATTCGTAAGATTGGCCTAGCGTATTATTCTGAAAGGATATTGTTGAGCTCAGAAGTACGCAGGGAAGTCCGATAGTACTCGTCAACTGCGAGTCGCCAGCAGGTATCTTAGCTGCAGAGTTCACAATGGTGACAATCGACTCAGACTGAATCTGTCTCGGAATGCCATTCAGACGCAAGTTGATGTGGTATAATGATAGCTGGTGAAAAAGCACGATAGACAGAGCCCTCCGAGCGCAGTGGAAATAGCTGGAATGATATCGCGGATCTTCTCCTGTTGGTGCTTCATGACACATCGAATAGTCTCCACAGCCCACAAACAAAGGGCCTTGCGCACATTGAGATCCCCTTTTATAGCTAGGTCTGCGCACGTTGAGGCGGTTTTGGCGATAGGAAGAGCTGTCTCCACTTTGGACTGGCACCGAAGAGGGGGAAGGAGCATGAGGGGCGGACCACAGGCTCGATATCTATGACCCATTGAGCTTCTTAAAGAGAAAGTAGAAAGAGCTGGGCCCACCTGGATAAGAAGCATGTTGGCTCGTATTTTTGACTATAGCTTCCAGCGAATTTCCAGAAGTTGGTCGGCTTTCCCAATCGAGGGGTTAGCACAAGGACGGAGCGTTCTTAACTAGGAGAAACTCTGGCTTCGTCTCAACCTTCCAATTTGCGTTGCATCCATGCCATGACATAGGGTGAATGCAGATATGGCAGGAGAGGCCACGCGGCCACCATAATGATACCCAGGGCAAGAGCATCTGGCCACTCGGTGTCACTACGTTAGTGTTTTCTTTCGCCGGCCCAATCTAAGCCCGCTCTAGTAGCACGATGAATCTAGGGCATCCCCCCATATATACAGCACGAATTGAGTATAACCAATACCTTAACTTCTGAGAGAGCTCACCAGTACTTACGGCTCCAAGTAGCACAATGTCGCAAAAGCGTTCTGGGGAACCCATCATAGAGCCAGAGGCTTTGTTGATTGCTCCGGTACGAGTTTGAGTTTGATGCGGCGCTTCACAGAGAAGGCATGCCGACGGTAAGAGGCGCCCTTTGATGGGATGCCATTTTAAACGCCAGTTACCAGCTCTACATTGTGTATCCAGTATGTCATAAGGCCGTGGCTCAACAGACGTGTCTGGATTTTCTTTAAGCATCGCTAAACTAAAGATCGACTAGAGATCGAGGAGCGAGGGATGACCATTGACACAGCTGCATCTCGCCTTCGGCTTTTATTTTGTCAGGCGAGTTCGTACAATTAAAAGCCGTGATCCCGCAGTGGGCCGGCCTCCGGCAGTTAGCTAGGGCATCACAGGGAGGCGATATGGAAAACGGGTCATGGGTGGGAAACGAGACATGGGCTCAACCTCCTCGAAAACCCCAAGTCACGATAGATCAGTCCATATTTCAAGATAGAGAATCTGAATACACGGGCGAAAAGTACATCTTAAGATAGCTCTGTCAAAGCGACTAAAAATGAGATCTCAAACACGACAGAATAAAAGCCAGAAGACGTTTCCTCCCTCATTAATATTCCGGTGTCCGTCAAACTCGGAAGTCAAGGTGTCACTTGGATCATGTACAAGGAAGCGATCGACAGATACGCCGAGACTCCGCTACATTGGAACCGGTGATGCGTGGCCGTAGGGGTTGATAGGGGTGAGGGGTAGGTTATCCGCTGTTGTGACCCGCTGCTTACCTAGACGCGAATTTCGGCGCCCAGAGAATGCCAACTTGTGCGTACACGTGAAAAGACCGTCCAATCATAGCGCCATCGAGGCTAATCGGAAAGCCTGAATGGCTCCAGGAGGGAAAGCGAAAGATCGCAAAGGGCAATCCAAAGCCTCTACACAGGTCAAGTCGGCGGATGATCGAATCGTCAGCTCGGTATCCGCCACCCTTCACCAGCAACTACTCAGCATCTTTAGAACCGCCTTTTCATCTAGATTACCACTTGAGCCCTCACTGGTCCAACAGGTAAAGCAGCATCTATATAACCGGGAATTTGAAAAGGCCTTCGGACGGGAAGAATACCTAGACGCCTACGCTGTGAGGTGGAGCTCTAGCAGAGCCTTAGGATATCTGAATATTCTCGTGGATATATCGGAGCACTTGCTAAGCCATTTCAAAAGAACGGGTAGCGATAGGGTGGTTGAGTCAACCGCAGGGGGTTCTTCCGGTGAGGCTTCACAGCCATCAACCGGCATCGACGGCGTATTGAACGCCGTTTGTCTCGGTGGGGGTGCAGGGGCTGAGATCGTCGGCTTGGGGGGTTACCTCAATCATCTGCAAGCATCCGCTGCCTCTGGGTCTCATCCCAAGCTCAACGTTACAGCTGTGGATATCGCCAACTGGTCAGGCGTGGTGCATGTGCTCGGGAATAGCGTTACAACAGCACCTCCGTTGTCAAAGTACGCCTCCGAGAAGGCAAAGGCAGCAAATGTGCCGCTAGTTTCCGGGGATGACTACTCGGTCACATTCCGCCAATGCGATTTGCTGGACATCGGCATTCACGAGCTTGAATCTCTGGTCAAAGAAGCGAATCTTATCACCTTGATGTTCACGCTCAACGAACTCTACTCGTCATCTGTACCGCACACCACCAAGCTTTTACTAGCCACCAGTTCCCTCGTCAAAAGTGGCACATTTCTCTTGGTCGTGGATAGCCCGGGAAGCTATTCCACCGTCGGGTTTGGTGGTCTCGGGAGTAGCAATGACGGTGTTGCAAAGTCAGAGAAGAAATATCCCATGCATTGGCTTCTGGACCACACGCTGCTTGAGGCGTCCGGCGAGAACGAGCCCGGCCAACAACACCCTCGGTGGAAGAAACTAGTGTCGGATGATTCGCGGTGGTTCAGATTGCCAGATGGGTTACAATACCCTATCGAACTGGAAAACATGAGATATCAGATACATCTCTACGAACTTGAATAGCCAGAACGCCCTGAGCCCGCCCGTCATCGAGAAGAGGGAGAAAAGACTCTCGCGCCCCCTAACCCAAAGAGAATAATATCCGTCGCCGATATCAGCGCCTTGCCGTTTGGGTGCACAAACCCGTGGATATGACCCCAAGACTAAAACGTGCGGCTTCGCAGGATCTCAAAACAAACCGGTATTTCCCACAGTTGCCATCGTCGCACAACGGTAGGACGACACTGTCATGTCGGTCAATATACTCAACCCTCCCGCCGCGAGCAACAACCCCCTCGCAGTCGAGCTTAAGACTATTAGGACCCGAGCACAGAAGGCCAATCCCAGACTCTCTACCCGCCGGACAAAATTTTTGAGGTTGTGCTAAGTCTAGTACACTCCACCACTCGTTAATCTGAGCAGGGCTACGTGTCTCTGTAATTAGCTCTCAACTCTCTATTCAGACACGGAGGATCTAAATGCATCTGTTTTTGCCATTAACCTGTTCTGTTCGATTGGGCATCCTCACGAGAAAACCAATGCTTAGTACCTAGAAATTTTATACGGATGCCATGATATGCCCTTTTACATATATAGATATATCAGAGCGTGCAGCGTAATGGGAAAGAAAAAAACAGGCTATCACACACAACGCCGACAACAACGACCGGCTAGCAGCGACACTCAATCCTATCGTAGCTATGGAAAGCGTCCGGAATGGTACAACCTACCGAGTCCAATAGAGAGAGAGATAAGTCACATTAAGGACAAGGTCCGGTCCCAGGTGTACACATCGGCGACCCGGCGGTATTTGCGGAGGACACCAAAGGATGAATGCTTGAAGGAATCCAACACTGGATCGAATGCAACGGTGCAGTGTCGCATGGAGAGAAAAGGGGGTGTGACAAGCCGGGCTCGATACGGTCACAAAAGCGAACAAATCAAAGGCACGATTTTACCATTCCACCGGCTTCACCCATAGGGTATCTCCTAGACCGCCGCGAGAATGAAATCTTTTATCACATGAATGCTCGCAACGTACTACGGAAGGGAAGATGCACCGTGGAAAAATGTATATGTATCATTCCACACCGCATGACTCGTCTAGTTAGATTTCGGCGGCACCGAATAACCTGCACGAAAACCCTGCCCTACTCCGCTACCCTGAGCCGCCCAGATCTAGTCCTCATCCTCGTCCGCCTCGTCGTTGACCACGTTGAAGAATCGGAGCTCGTAGACCCCTCTGGACGTAGACACCACGCGGAGCCAATCCCGGAGCTGCTGCTTCTTGAGGAACTTCTTCGTCCTACCGCACGATCACCATCAGCAACCAGCAGGTAGTCGTGGCGAAAGTGAATTCGGGTCAGGGGAGGTGGGGAGCAAAAACGTACAGATACTTGAGATATCTCCCCGAGAACTGCGTGTGCGCGACGACCTCGATCTTGCCATCGCCTTGCTGCTGGATGGTTACCGTATCCCCGAGGTTCCCGACGAGCCCATCGACCTTGATTTTATCGTGGAGAAACTTCTCGAACGCATTAACGTCGAAGATCTTGTCGCCAGCGGGTTGCGAGGCGTTGATGATGAACTGTAAGGCGAGCCGTCAGCCATCTATTTTTTTCTAAAGTCTTCGTAACTAGGAATCGAGAAATGACAATTGTATCCTCGTTACCTTCTTGGTGATCTTAGGGGGCTTTCCCTTGCCGGATTTCTGCTGACAGAGAAACACTTAGCCTACTGCGTCTTCTGCCTCATCCCCTCGGTGAAGAGGACGGAGCGCGCCAGCAAAGCAGTGTTTAGCGATTGTGCGCAATACATACGTTTCCAGGAGCCATTCTCAAGTGTATTTAGTGATGCGGTCGCAAAGAAGTGATTATCCTGCGCCTCTGATGTGGAAGGCTTTGGAGATTTATTGGGGGAATAAAAAAGGCGATGCGGTTTGTGGGCCAAGATTTTTGTGCATGAGGGAGGGCTAGGGCTCGCTTAGCATGTGATGTGTCAGCAGCGATATGGGAACTTTGAGCGTTGAAGCCAAAGAAGTAGAGTAGAGAGGTAAAATCATGCAGTACGAATAAAAATAAAGGGAGCTGGTCCAAGGACAGAATTAGGGCAAAGCAAGTCTTACTGCAAGAATGCAAGCAATAAACAACTACTCAGAAGAAGTGCCGTTTTAATATCTCTCAATCGTAGCAGTAGGTTCAGCGCATTTCTGTATCGTTAACCGCCTGGTGGTAACACCTCAATCGACAATCGTCGCAGCAGCAAGCAGGCCAGAACAACCTAAAATGATCGACCAAGCCATCTTTGAACGTCTGCAAGCAAAAATAGACAAAGATGCGCAGGTGAAAGAGGTACGCCGACTTTAGAATATATGGCGTGAGACCCAGCTAACAGAGAGAGCAGGAACTCCGCAACATCCTGCAGAATCTAGAACGGCATGGTGAGGAACCTCCGACAGCACCTGGTTGATCTCACCGCTGACGGGAGATCCAGGCAAGAACACCCTATCAATCCTCGCCAGAGCCCATTCAACCCCCATCTCGCAACGTGAGCCAAAGCCCCTTTCCCGAGAAAGAGGGGAGGGGAGGGGGGGGGAACCCCCACTAACACCACGAGCAACAAAGTAAAGGACATCACGACAGCCGCTCGGAACGCCATCGCAGAGGACACGGCCACGATCTCCAAACTCTCCCAAGTAGCCTCCAAATACCCCTACTACAAGTCCGCCACCCCATACCACACCCCCCCCTGAGGATGCCACTAACTCCATAGCGGGGTACTAGGTACAACGCCCTCTGGACCCGCGACATCCAAAACTTCGTAAGCAACACGCCGCCCCCTCCCCCGGACACACCCAATCTAACCCCACCCACCGCCCCCCCCCCCCCCCCCCCCCAC
>JAGHQL010000052.1:111833-142775 GCA_020080175.1 Glutinoglossum americanum | reverse complement strand
GCAATGCTCGGGCCTCATGTTGTCAGCCGGGCATTGCTCTGAGGTCATAACCCCCTGAGCGGAATGCTCCGAGGGCATGCCTCGCAACAACAACCACTCCTAAGCTAGACCTAAGGTCAAACTTGTCAAAACCAATGTCATGAGCACTGCGCGAGTAGGGATCGAATCCCTCGCTCTCCCTCATCTCTCATGCTGGTCCAAAGGAGGAAGAGAATCAACAAGCTTCTCTGCAGTTCTCGCACTAATGTCCGTAGGATCAAGGAACACCTTCTTCAACATCGAATCGTTCGCGAGCTGAGTGAAGTGCTCCACCGCGGATCCAGACTCCACTTTGTAACGGTATAGATAGTGGAGGAAAATAGCAATCGCGTGGCCGGACTTGACCTCTATCCACGAGAACAGAGGGCCAAGCTTCTTGAATATGCTCAGAGTGCTCGCTCCCAGCAACGGAGTGTCGGTGAGGAGCTCGAGCCCGATCGAGAGCTTGGGAGTCAGTGTTTTTCGATCTCCGAACAAACTCCTGGTCAAGCCCGTAAACGACCTAAAGGACGGTCTCGATCGATCCAAGGGCCAGGGGGACTTCTCCCTCTTGGGGTTATCCTGGATCAAGAGTTCCGACATCATAATATGGGTGACGACCGCGCCTTTGTCTTCCAGGTGATCGTGAAACCGTTCGGTGATGTGAAACAGGAGCCTCTGGAACACGGTTTTCTTGGCCACCAGGCCCAGGTGTGGACTGGTCTTATCGCTCTTCAGGGCCACGGTCATGGCCAGGAAGCCTTCGATTGGATACTGGAAATAGTAGCTGGACACCAACCGAAGAGCATCGTCGGAGGTTTGGGCCAAGACTTTGTCTAAAGGTTCCAAAATGGTGGGGGTTCCCTCTGCAGAGAAGGTTGAGCTTAGAGTATTTGGGCACGGGACGGAGCGGACTAGATCTGCACATGCCCATTCGATGGCGGAAAGTGATGTTCGGTTGTTCTGCGCGCCGCCGGAGTGTATCCTCCGAGAAGCCGTGTAGAGGACCGCAATGAAAACCAACGGCACATCGTCTTCGTCAAACCGGTCGTCCAGGGCCTTCTGGAGCTGGGAGATGTAAGCCGGCTTGTTGGTAGGAAACGATACCATTGGCAACGCACAGACGAGCTCTTCCCCAACCGGAGTTTGTCCATTTTCGACGAGAATGTACGAGCAGGCATCGCAGCAGACGAAGGGGGACACGATGTCGGTTTCCGGGAAGTTCCCCATCGCGAGCGGAAACGCCAACTTGGTCTTGCTGCCTGCTGCGGGAAACCCGGGGGTGACGCGGGCCGAGGGCGGCTTTCTGAGGAGCAACACCAACGTTGATTTGTTCCCCGCACAGAGCCCGCACACGCCTTGAAACTCGCCGCTCTCCGAGCTGGGTTTCTGGAACCCTCGGGTGAACAACGGCGTCCACTGACGACGCGTGCTAGGCGTCTGGGTGGGTTCGGGGGGCCCCCGGGGGTCGAGATCCATATCCGAGTAACCACTCATACTAATAGATGGGAGGCAGCTACAGTCAGAATAAGATCTCTGCATAACCGTCGATATGCTGGCGGATCGCTCTTGCACCACGGAGGCTGCGGCATATCTTTGTGCGGCGAAGGTGTCGACATTCCTCGAATGCGCCGCTCTCAGTTCCGCCTGGACTCGCTGCAGATCATTTCCGGTTGTGGATGTGCCAGTCTGCATCCTCTGCATCAAAGTCGATACGGATTCTCTCGCTTGAGTCCCGACGCCTGGTCGGAGGAGAGAGAAGTCCACCGGGTCAAGCTCTTGCTTAACTACCCAGTTCCGGAGTAGCTCGGTCTGGCCTCGCGTTTGCGCGGTCAGGGAAAGCGTTCTAATGCTCTCTTCGCTGCGTAAAATTCTATCGATGATAGCCTGATCGTTCAAACGGCCGGACCAAAGGTCGTCCAGGTTGATCACCAAGTTGCCTTCGAGAACAACTTCATTCTGTTTTAATTTCCGCGGAGCTGGGATGGAAACGCAACCCAAGTCCTTCAAAGAGATCTGCGGAAGGGCTTCCCAATCCACAGCATCAACGAGCACGGGCTGCTCTCTTCCCGCCCTCTCGAGTATTTCGGTGAAGTGGCCTTTACACTGCATCAGGTAGGTCGTGTTCGAATCCGTGTCCTGAAAGAGGAAAAGACAATCCGGAACCACGGCGAATACAGAGACGCCGACGGATATGTTGCACCTCGACAGGGGCCCCCGTTTCTGGCCGAAGACGATGATAACGCAGGCGGTGCCGTGGAGCCCGCGCAAGGCAAAACTCGCCGCAAAGTCCTGCAGCGAGGGCTCGGGGATCTCGCCATCGGTGAGCAGAAACCACAGGGAGGAATCCTGGAGCGCAGCGAGACTCGGGATGCTGTCTAGCAAGACCCCGGGGTCCGTCGTCCCGTACGAGTCGAGCGAGGTAAGGCCGGATAGGTTGGTGACGGGGTCGGCGTGATCGCTCCACGGAAGGATTCTGGTCTCGGCACTCGCATTGTCGGAGAGGAGCGAGCAGACGTCGCAGATGGCCAGCTGCTCGCGCTTTAGGATCTCTCCGCGAGTGCTCCCGGATGTGTCTACCGCGAAGGAGATTTTGCAGGTGCTAAACGGGATGCGTTTGTTCGTAGCCGGGCTCTGCTGCAACTGGGGCGATTGCCTTGGTAGGGTGTGATCTGGGGACGACTCCGGCGGAGTTGGATATTCGCTTCGTTGCACACTGTCCGTGCCGTCACTCAAAGATCTGCCAGCTTCGCCTTCGTTGGGTTGAGCCTTGTTCTCGGGAGTTTGCTCCTCGATATGCTCCTTAGGCGCGTCTTCTCGTAACACCGTATCTTCACTTGCAATACCACACTGGCTCTCAGCGTTCATATCCTCCGTGGGCAAACTCATAGTGAGGTTGCCGGAAGGTAAGAAATGTTGACTCGGGACGGGATGGTGGAGCCTTAAGTTCTACACTTCGGCTGCTCGGAGTTAGGCGGACTCAGCTACCTCTCAGCCTTGCCTTTTTACTGTCTTGGGGTGAAGTCGTCAGCCTTGCATCTTGTTCTTGCCAATAGCCTGACTGCCCCATGCTTGCTGGATAGGATTCTCGCCACAGGATTACGATCGGGTTCCTGTACACGCACGCCACAGCCCCACTCAGGCACAAATGGAGCCGCGCAGCCACGATGCGCCCGAGCTGAATTATCCCTGCAAAGCCCCGCAGCGCGTTGTGATGAATCCAAGCTCGTCTAATCCAGCAATAGCATAGTCCATCCTCGGACAAACCCTAAGGGCCAGCGTACCCGACTCTTCTTACCTAAGCCTCGGTAAAACCATACCCCGTCAGAAATTTCCCGTCCAAGGTTATTGCTTCAACTAGACTTTAGTGAGGTAAAGCTGAAGCGATGCGGGGGAGGAATAGTCTGTTTTATTCGCCGCAATGTGGGCAAATATAAGCTTTTTTCTCGGGAGCGCTCTACGCGGACACTATTGGTTTCGTTTACGGTGGTGACGGGGTGTTGGGATGCATAGCCCGTATGGGTGTTGGGAGAGCCCGCATTGAGCCCGCACCGCAATTTTAGCGTACAACGGGGAAGGTGAGCACTCGCCCCATGCTATTGGTTCGTTTACGGTGTGTTGTATCTAGTTCTGGCACTGCAATTTTAGCGGACAACGGGAAGGCGAGCGCCCGCCCCGTGCCATTGGCTCGCTCACGTATGGGTGTTGCTCACGCTTTAGTATTTACATACACCAGTGACCAACTACACGCTCCGGCTGGGCCACTCGGGCACAAAGCGTAAAGGGCCGGCAGCGCAAAGTCACAATAGGAGTTTATAACGGAGATGGGGAACAACCGAGTACAGAATATTTCCATCCGTCACTTCGTGGGTTCGTTTCCAACATACGCGACATGGGACTACGCACGCCGCTATAAAACCAAGAAAGAAATTGCCTGTCCCAACGGAGGATCCTCTGGTATCTTTATGCCGTATTCGGCTATCTGTTCCGCTTGCGCTAGTTCCGCCCTACAGGGCGGCTACGACACACACGCTTACCCTCCACCTCCGCCTCCGCCTCCGCCTCGCCCACCCCCCGAGTCGATCGCAAGACTCACAACCCGTACCCTCTCGCACGCCCGGATCCGATCAAACAATTCCATTCTATCCGCTGCTCTCTAGTTATCTACAAGCCGGAATCCCCTCCATCGCTGCGCTTTAACCAATACACGCCATAAAACGGGCACACGAAACACGAAACAGAAAGACTCAACGCCCGGCCAGTGAGGAAAAAATGTGCTTTAGCACGTAACCGCTTCCCACTTCTGCGCCAACTTCTGCGCCATAGCCTTCAACGCCGCCTCCTGCGCGGCCGGGCTATTTTCCCCCGTGCGCTGCTGCGGCGTGAATACGGTCCCCGGCTCGTTCGGCTTGATCTGGTAATCCAGGGAGCGGGACTGGTCCATGATGACCTGCTGGTAGAGCAGCGGGTTCCTGTTGTCCGGCGGATCGACTATCGGCCTGCTGCTCGGCGTGAAGGCGATCTTGGTGGTGCCCGCCGAGCCGAAGAACTCGGCGTTGACGTGTACGCCCTTGCTGGGGTCGTAGTCCCAGCGGATGCGGAACAGGTCGCCCGGGTTCATGTTTATCGTCTGCCCCATGTAGGCGACGTTGACTTTGCTGGTGACCTTTCCTTGCAGGCCTGTGACGAACCGGTTTTCCATCCTGGAATCAAAACGCTGTTAGGGCTGGGGGGTCGGCTGGGATTGGGAATTTTTTACTCACTCGGGCTTTGGGAATTTTGTTGTTACGAGCGTGAGTTCGTTTGCGGACTTGACTACATCCGCAGACCCAAGGGCCTTAAGCGCGCTAATGAGCGGTCGGGGCACGCTTATTTCAGCTTCAGCACGCTTGGTTAGGGGTCTATGCGACACGATGGTTTCGCGTCTCTGTAGGACACATTAGCCCGGGATTCTATGCGGAAACACCGGTACCGTGCTAACCTGAATGACCTCAGCTACCTCTCGCTTGCTACCACCCACGCTCCAGTATTCTGTACCGGCTGGTCAGTAAATTACTATTACACGACGCGATAAGTGTCACTCACGGCAGGGCCCCTGGACATCGGGTGGGTCCACTGGACTTTGAGCAGGATCACCGGGGGAAGTGGGTGACGAGCGTGGGTCTCCTGATGGCTGGGCGCCAGATGCAGGAGATCCGGTCGGAGTAGGTAACCCGTTTGGCCCTATGGCGAGGGCGGGGAACCCTGGCGGCGGTGGGATCAATCCACCAGCCGCGGGAGCCAAGGCAGGAATGACCAGTATGCCAGCAGCCGCAGCTATGCATTTCGAGCAGAACCTGATTCACATCAGCATGACCGAGAACCAAAATTGCGTTTGGAGTTTGGAGGAATACCATATAGGCAAGATTGTTGGCCCTGATTGTCCCGAAAGCGATGTCGTTGTAGCTGTGTTTGCCGTCACTCCTGATACGAATGCCGTGCTGAACGTTCCGGACTGTGTGGCAGTCTGAGGTGGAATGGTGATTGGCTGGCCATTACCACCGTCGATGGTGAATGGCCCAGCAGGTGCGCCACCCGCGGGACCGGGAGGCGCCGAAGGGCTAGGTTGGGATGAACGCGGGCCGGCGATGCCATTCGCCGGAAAGGCTTGGTTGGAGATCGAATAGAACTGGCCATTGAGCTGCCATTGCCCCCCCCATTTATTCTCCGTCTGCACGCACTGGCTGATGATGTCCTGGAACGCACCCATACAAAGATCTACCGCCCCGTCCGGTGTCGAACGCGTCACATTGAAATCCATAAGGTTGGCGTTGAAAACATTGGTTAGCGGGTTATTTGGGGGGAATCCACCTGCGCAAATTGCCCCACCGTTCAGCGCATTCGTCAGAAAAGTCGCGATATCTTGCGGCTGCGGGTCTCCCGAGATAGCTTGCTGATTGCAGTCTGCCGAGAGAACAGGATTGAGAAGAAATGTGAAGAAAAATGCAAGTGCACTCCGTGATAAATATTGGGCCTTCATCCTTGTGTAGCCGGCGGGAATGAGAGGAAATGGCTTGTTGGAGATGGGGAATGGAAAGGATGCCTTCCAGGCAAGACGTGCGGGTCTTATAGATATCATCGGGAAGAAGCCATCCCACAGAGGGACTAGGTATGAGAATAGATACATTCATCCCGATAGCCCTAATCTGACAAATTCTCGCAGACAACGAAATGAAACGGACTGAATTATGTCTCATCGTCGGTATGATCTCTTCGGGGGTCTAGGGTACAGTGACGCTTTCCGGCAGTGAAGTTTTAACCTTTTGTTCACAGGCACGAAATTAAGCTCGGGGGTCTTACCTAAGCCTCAGCCTCAGCCACCCCCCACAATATGAAATACTCGGTAGGGAGCGAATTGTCACAGGCAGAGGCTCAATTAAACCTTGTTGTGGTGAAGGCCAAGACTGTCGCTAACGAGTATTTGGGTTGTTGGCGTTGGAGGGGGCTGTGTTCGCTAATCTCCCGGGATCGCACAATACCTCATTTAGGCGTCAGTGGCATGTTTCATCGACCTGCGACAAAGGCGCAGCAGATCTGGGCGAGCAGTGCGTGCTGAAATTGCCCTGCCCCGCTTACCTTACGGGCTGTTTCAATCATCGCCATGTAGCTGGTACATATTCTGCAGGGACTGTTTTTGTACCTCATGAGAAAGCTGCCCTGGAATCTAATCTCTTTCCGGTCAGATCTCGTTTTCTGAGACGCGCAATGGTCCGTAAGCTGCTCCGCCAGGCAGACGGACTGGCCTACCCTATCTGAGCTTATATGAATAGCACCAAAGTATCTCTGCGACAAGGACACAATAAGAATGGACTTTATCCTCCTCAACTCCATCCACTCCTCTGCGCTCTCAATTCCTAAGCTCGCTGTTATCTAGCAATCGCCAAGATGCGCTCAATTACCCCCACCGTTGTTACCGCCTGCCTTTTCAAGCTCGGTCTGTCGTTTGTCATATCGCAAGATAAAGTTCCTTCGTCGCTGCTTTTGGCGCGCGCTGTTTCCTGTCCTCAATTCACTTCCGGCGAATGCGACTGCAGCGACAGCTTCGCCTCCTGCGATGTGAGTGGGGATGGCTGGGCCGTCGGTCTGGACAACGGCACCTCTTCCAGCGTCATCCCGACTAAGGGAGGCACGAACGTTGTGAGTGTAGTGCGCCGCACACAACGACTACAAGACACTAACAAGATGCATAGAACGTAAACAAAGGATGTATAGTGGTTAACGATAGCCCACGTTGCCATGGAGGGGATGCCTACAGTACGCTCAACCCCACCTTCTGTATGGCATATCAGCGCCGCTGACTTAAATTCGATGAAAAAAAGACGTTGCTTCCGGAAGTGGGCCGACTAATCAAGCTACCTTATATGCAAAATTCGATGGCAACAATAAGTCAGGCCAACAAGTGACTCCTGGCTGCAAACTTTCAGCATCATGGCCCTCCAGTTACGGCGACGTTTACTTTGGCGAGGATAATTGCCTTTACGATGGAAGCGGTAAGCATCGCTACCCACCTCATCCCCCACGTCACGTATGCTCTTAATAATAACACCCAACTAACGCATCTCCCCGCACCCCAGGCAGCCAGATCAACTCCCAATGCTGCAAGGACAGCACCACGGACGTAGTCGCCAATCCCTACTATAAAGCGGGCGCCCCAGCCCCGCCACCACCCCCACCTCCCGGCCCATCACCGAGCCCCTCCGGAACAAGAGTCTCAAACTGCCCATCTGCATGCTTCGCATCGATAAAGTCCTGCTGCGCGCAATCCGGAGACGCAAGGACGAGCTGCACCCAGAAGATCGAGGGCTGCGGGATTCGTGTCCAGATCGACAATGCCTGCGGGGCGACGGATTCGGGGAACCAGGGGGACTGTACCTCGGTGGGTTTTTCTTGTTTCTCGCTCTATGCCCTCCCCCTCTCCTGCTGATAACCCCACACCCCCGGTCGCCGTTGGGCCTGAGATGCAGCGCTGACGGGTGATGTTTCTTAAAGACCTGCGGCCAATTCAGCTACGGTGATCCCGACGTCAGCGGAGCTCACAACGATGACATTACCATTTGCTTGGTCCGAGATTTCGGCTTTACGAAGACATAGACGGGCTGCTGTCAGGAAGGCGTTTTCGGGAAGGAGAAGGGGAGCGGGAGGCCACCTCCGGGGGCAACGCCAGCATGTATATAATTCCTGCCGGTCATTAGATTCATCTTATCTGCATCAGCGATATTCGTTGCGCTGAACACCTCTACCTTCCGTTTGTGGCGGGCTTGCGCATCTCTTCCCCAGCACTTCAGGGGCTCTGCCCTAAAAGGCTCGGATGTCTGAAATACGCCGTTGTTTGCACCCGAACCTCTCAATAGCGAAGGCTCGCGCTCAGTGCTCAGGCGTTGCCCGCTCAGGTCTAGCGCGCTCTCTACGCCTCACGAGCTCTAAGTTCGCGAGTTCACTTACAGAGGGCAGCGCCAATAGTAATAAGACTCTTGATTAGATTTTAGGTAAGCGACGGTGCCGCTTCGGGGTCCTCACTAATTCCAGTTAAATGGGTGCCTGTGCTTAGCGGGGTGCCCTAAGACCCTGGGCATTAGTTTTGGGTAATTAATACAATATTGCCGCTTCAAGGGTATTTAATGTATTTGGCCATGGGACAGGCTGCTTTAACTAAATTTTGTTGAGGGGATGCCTAAG
Source organism: Glutinoglossum americanum (assembly GCA_020080175.1). Lineage (NCBI taxonomy): Eukaryota > Fungi > Ascomycota > Geoglossomycetes > Geoglossales > Geoglossaceae > Glutinoglossum > Glutinoglossum americanum. The sequence goes on along the minus strand of JAGHQL010000052.1, from coordinate 134,042 downwards.
CGAAGCCTATAGGAGAGAGAGTCCGAATGCTTTTGGTGTGAGCCTGCATATGCATATTGCACTGCAATTTTAGCGTACAACGGGAAGGTGAGCACCAGCTCCATGCTACTGGCTTGCTTACCGGTGGATACGTATACATTAGTGATCAACTATACGCCTTGGCGAGGCTATGGAAGGGCCTTCCTCCAGTATCTCTTAGCATGGCACTCGTTTTACACGGGCTTCTCATTCGTTTATACGGATGATCCTCGCTTGGCTCCTGCATATTGAGTGAACTTACGAACTGATCAGGCTGCGTAAAAATCTTGTGTCATCAGCGAGAGGACGATGCAAACCCAGTCCTCGTAGTCAGCGGCTCGAATGTACTGATCGCACTGGCTTGTCGTCGTCATCTTGTTTGGTGCGTCATGTGACCAGCGCGATGCAGCGCTGACCGGTTACATGCACAGCTACAAAATTTCCGTTAAAAGGGATAAATTACGTTGATTGATATATAAACTTATGACTTTAACAAATCGTTAAAAGATGATATTATAAAGCTGTCAAGCTCGAACCGTCAAGCAGAGGATTAAACGAGACTAGCGTCGAATCCCCTCATTTCCCCACATCATCCACAATTTCTCATTCGTTTATGCTTGGAGGAATAAACACAATTCTTCCCTCAACCTTTGTGGCCGTCCTCCGACAAAAACCTCTATGCGCCGGCCGCAGAGTCTCGGTCGAAGGACTTGGCTCAAATAATCCGCCATAAGGTCTTAGATAGTTCCCATCTGGACTGGGCTAGCGCTGAATCCTGCTGTTCGAAGATCCCTCCGGGTTCGTTTCTATCGGACCTGAAAAGACATAGTAAGCGCGCTCGATCCAATCGCCCAAGAAGTTAATTCGCTAGTGCTGGTCGTTTCGCGGCGTGTCAGCTTGGCTGTGCGACTGCTCGCGTCAACTTGGCGCGCCCGAGGAAGTCGGCACGTTTCATCTCCTGGCGGTCGTGACAGGCCCCCCAGCATAGACCACCTTCCCTACCCCAAATGTTTTCGTGTCGCGCTACTCGAGATCCCCTTTATCTATAAAGATATTAGTGCTGGCGACGATACTTCCGACGCGTCGGACCTATCCTCGTTCCTGACAATGACATGTGTCGGCGACTCGGCATGGCCCGGCTGGTCTTCCCTCGACTCCACCGAGGCCGCAAGGAAGGCGCAGGAATAGCTTTACTTCGGTCTACTTAGCGCCGCTCTTGACCTTTCTTTAAACTTGACCGCGTTGACATGAATGATTATATCACCGAGCATAAAGCCCCTGGATGTAGCTGAGAGTTTACTGGACCGAAGAGTCAAGTAATACCCATTATCCAAAGGGTGTGGTACCGCTTATACGGCTCTTTGAGGGAGAGCGAGAGGATTCCCACGAGATCTAGCTTGAATGGCGATTTGGCCGACCGTTCACCGCCATCTCTCATGTTTGGTCTGGAGGTCTGGGCAATCCGAAAAGTAACTCGTTGCCCAAATGCCAATTGGGATGCCTCTATGACTCTCTCGGGCGCTGCCGACAGAAGTCATATATTGAGGATGTGGTGGACGAGATTTCAGATGATATCGACACAAGTTATTTTCTCCCTCGGCTCAGACAACTCATTTTGCGCACAGCGGTCACTTTGGCAAACACATCTCTCATCCATGGTTTCTGCCAAGTTAGAACTTATCTTACTAGGGGTCATTATGCAGTAAGAGGGAACGCCAACATGTTCTTGAAGTGAGTATTGAAGAGAGGTGTGCTTGGATTCAAGCCAGCTGTCCCCACCCTGAGATCTCTTCGTTGGTAGGAGGGTCTTGAATCCGCAGAAGGGCTGTGTCGGAAGGATGTGATTTCGAGGGGTTCGCCCCCATAGCGCGATTTTTTGATCTTAATTACCTGAATAGTAGGCAGATTTTACGATCTAGCAGAAGTTCTGCAACCCGCGTAATTCCGAGCAGCATTTGGACAGCCGATCAGCCGTGGATTTTCTGCATGATGCCTGGGTTTTTCTCCCTTCAATACCTTACTTTCTTAGGTCAACTGAAGGTCGACCGTTGGGCCCCATGACAACTTCACTTCTTAACCAGGGCTTCCCGAATTGCATGTGGTTTTATGCTAAGCAAGGCGTCGCGAAGCTGTAGTGACAGAACTATTGCTTGTGGAAGAAACGGCAGGAATAATCAAAACTGAAGCGAACCCTTTTGCCACCTTCCGGGATCTTCGCGAACTAAAGGGGGCGAAGGAAAGTAACATATGAGGGGCCTAGGTATATTAGTGGGTAGTGGGGTCGATGGGGTGCACTACACATACTATCTCTTCATCTCCTGGGCTGCCTCGTGCTTGCCCTTGCTGCTCAGCACCAATGCCAGGCTCATGCTCGCGAGCGTGTCGGGGTGCTCCTTCCCCAGAACCTTCTCTCTCAACTCCAGTGCTTGCCGGTTCATCTCCTCAGCTGCCTGGTACTTGCCCTGGCTGTTGAGCACCAATGCCAAGTTGTTCATGCTCGTCAGCGTGTCGGGGTGCTCCTTCCCCAGTACCTTCTCGCTCAACTCCAGTACTCGCCGGTTCATCTCCTCATCCGCCTCGTACTTGCCCTGGCTGTTGAGCACCAATGCCAAGTTGCTCATGCTCGTGAGCGTGTCAGGGTGCTCCTTCCCCAGCACCTTCTTCCTCAACTCCAGTGCTTGCCGGTTCATCTCCTCAGCTGCCTCGTACTTGCCCTGGCTGTTGAGCACCAATGCCAAGTTGTTCATGCTCGTCAGCGTGTCGGGGTGCTCCTTCCCCAGTACCTTCTCGCTCAACTCCAGTACTCGCCGGTTCATCTCCTCAGCCGCCTCGTACTTGCCCTGGCTGCTCAGCACTGATGCCAAGTTGCTCATGCTCGTGAGCGTGTCAGGGTGCTCCTTTCCCAGCACGTTCTCCTCCAACTCCAGCGCCCGTTGGTTCATCTCCTCAGCCGCCTCGTACTTGCCCTGGCTGTCCAACACCGATGCCAAGTTGCTCATGCTTGCGAGCGTGTTGGGGTGCTCCTTTCCCAGAACCTTCTCCCTCAACTCCAGTACTCGCTGGTTCATCTTCCTAGCTGCCTCATAATTGCCCTGGCTGCTCAGTACCAATGCTAGTAGTTCTAAGCTAGCCAACGTTTCATGGCTACTCTCGCCTAGTAAGATCTGATGTGCATCGTGAGCCTCCACACAACTTTTATATGCAGTCTCATATCGTCCCTGCTGCCACTCATACCAAGCTGCATTGTATGAAAGCGTTGCGCGATGCAACAGGCTAGACTTAGATGAATATTGGTAGCCTAGCACCACTTGAGCATGCAACAATAGAGTTTCACAAATTTTCCAATTGCCATGCTCGCCACTTGGAAACTCTTCCGACAACAGTTCCACAGCCTCTTCCTGATACATTTCCCTCATACTCTGCAGCTCAAGCCAGTTTCGAATAGACAATTGCACAAGTCGATGCATCACGAAGGCCTCTCCACCCCTCTCTGCCTCAATTAGAGAGAAAGCTTGTAGTGTTCCAAGGGCAGTAGTGAATTCAGTCCTCTGCTCATTTTCTCTGCGCAGAAGTGACTTTGGAATCCCGTGTCGATCCAGAACAGCCATAAGGGAAAGCATTTGGGCTGCTCGCGGCTCCTGCTTCCTTATCTGGTTGAAAGATAGTGCCCAGGTGCGTATGACGGAACTCGAAACATCATAATCTCTTCTAGGGTCATGGTGGTGCCGGCTCAGACGATCAATTAGGTCAGAATCGCTGGTTTGAAGGGTTTCAATGTACTCTGCCAGATCACTTCTATTGGCACTGATGAAAGCGGCTGCCTGAGTAATTGCAAGAGGCAGGTATCCCAGGGTGTCCAGAAGATTAGCTGTGTTCTCTTTGCCTGTCTCATAGCCTTGTGGCAATTTGGATTGTAGCAAGCGCTCTGCATCTTGCCTTACTAGAGGTAGAACCACGATGGACTCCTCGCCGTCGGCCAAGGCGTCGCCAACACGTGCATTCCTTGTCGTGACGATGATAGAGCCTTTCGGGCTCCTAGGAACGTACCTGATAAAGGATGCCTGTTGTTCAGTTTCAGGTGATGACACCTGTGGATCGCTGCTGAAGAAAGTCCTCTCGTCATCTGCATTATCTAAAACCATGAGCCACATACCATGATCCTCACAGCTCAGCCATTCGGAGATTAGCTGGAGTGTGTTGGCTTTGAGGTCCCCGTATCCAGGCAAGTTAAGTTTCCGTGCGATATCCCTGTAGGCTTGATCAAACCTCGCGATAGAACTAGCATGCACCCAGAACACATGGGCGTTCGGATGCCTTTCTCTATATCCATAACAGTACTCAATGGCGATTTGGGTTTTTCTTTCAATCAGGTCGATTAGCAATAACTTGAACCAATATAGGGCCACCACGGACATGACCAGAAGAGCTTACCCAACGCCATCAATTCCTCTCAGTGCAACCCGACTTTGAACCCTGAATTTTTGGTCAATCTTGGTCATGATGTCACTGCGACCGACAAACTTCAAGTCTTTTTCGAATGGCACCATGAAAATCGGCTTTGTTGATTGTAGGCTCTCGAGCTTTCCGACAGGCGCTTTGATCTTTGTAAAGTGTAATATGAAAGTAGTCTTGTAGCCTTCGAGCTCCGCCCAGGCCTTTGACACCTCTCTCTCGTAGTGGACACTAAATAGCGTTTTTCGGAGTGCTTTGAATTTTGTGTCCCCTTCCTCCAGACACATTTTCAAAGTGAGGTCATCCAGATCGTTGATCTGCTCTGCGCACTTCTTCACAGCCATGGCAAGCGCACTTTGCGGGAGGATGATCAACGATCCATCCTCACTTTCTTCCTTCAACTCCGCCATCTTATCAATGAGGACTGGCAACTGTGCCCTAATGTGCTTGATGACAGCTGGAACATCTTTAGTTCTATCGCCATATTCTTTAATGCGTTTCACGACTCGCCATGCAGCATCGCTGAAAGTTATGAAGCTAGAAGCAAGTCCAACTGCAGCGCCTGCGGCGATCAGCTCCGCCATAATAAGAGAATGTGTAAGTGACCGGGAAGATAATCCCTCGTGCCAACCGAATAGAGAAGCGAGGGCAGAACAGAAGATTGCGGCGGCTCCGAGGCAGTATAGCCCAAAGTAAGCCTAGACTTGCTGTTGTCTGGTAGTTTTCGGGATCCTCCGAGAGACCACCAGCCGATCCACGTGACGGCTGCCCTCGGCCGAAATACGATTCTAAAGCTTCAGTTGACGGCAAGCCTCCTTTTTAGCCTCTCGACGTTCTTCCCGCCTACACTCTCTGCTGGTCCCAGTGAAAATACACTACCAGCTCGATGCTAGCCGCACCCCCGCACTCGACGTTTCATTATTGTTAAATCATAGCTAATAAAATCTAATGCTGGAGCCCGCTTTCTAATTTCCGACTACGGAGGGAGCAGGGTAGAGAGGGTACATAGTGCAAAACGCGAAACTTGTTAAAGCTCTCAAGTCCACCTCGTAATCCATTATGCCAGTGTTAACAGTCCCCTAGGATTTGGTACGTATGAATCCACCTCTAACAGACTTGTAACCAAGACTGCACTAGAGCAATCTCGCAACGATCATGAATTACCCAGATATGTCTTGATATAGTTCTATCATAGCCCCTTACTCTGGAAAGGCCTGAAGGCCATCACGGATAATAGGGGAACAAACTTGTCAAAGAGAAGAGAATAAAAATTTTTACTAAAATATTATATAAATCAATATAAAAAATTTCACCAGTATTAACGTACTCTATAAACGAACAGTCCACACAATCAAACAGTTCACTTTTTACTAGACAACAATGAAGATTTTCAATTGCAACATTACTATATTAAAAGTTAATTAATTTACATTAGAAATAAATAAATTAAATGATTTCTGAATGCCTTAATCAGTTTTTTAAGCTTCTTGACAAGTTTGTATATTATGACTTGACTTTCTACATATTTAGTAATACCGTGTTTTTTCTAACTTTTACTGTACTTCCTATATTACCTGCTTTGTTACAGCCTGTTGACTAAGTAGGTTTTATACATCCTATATAAAAAGAGATTATTTATATTGTATCAATATTTTTTTTGCCTTTTATCGTTTACTTAAAGTTTCATTTGCTTTACAGAAATTAGAGACCTCTGTTTCTAATAAAGCTATACAATACATTATAACCTTTATACCCTTTACAAATTGATTCACAGTATTAAATATTAGTATTGATGAACTATTCTAATGATCAGAAATCTGTTGCTTAATAAAGTTTAATTGTGAATTAATTTCTAATAGATTATATGATGTCTTCGGTATTTATGAAACTAATGAAACTTCAGTCAGTATCGGTATTGATGTCAGTATTAGTGTTCGCAACTATATATCTAACTTTGAAAGAATTCATTATAGATTATGTAGTATAGGTTCAGCTTCTGTAAAGTTATTTTGAATATTTTTTTTTCTCATCATAAACTTTGTTTTGTCAAAGTTGTAGATATTATTATTTAGTATATCATACTTGGTTTTTACATATTGTACATATGTAAACTATTCTCTAATAACTTTTGAATCCTCATACTTAGTTCCCTGATAATCGTATTTGCATGAAAAGCATGTATGGAGTTGTGATTAATATTTAACAAAGTTTGAAGTCCAGTTTTTACTGATATTTGATATATCTTATATATATAAAATTCAATTGGCCATATCTTCTATATTATATAGTTTTGAAGGAAATAATCATGGTACTAGTTTGGTTATATACTGAACTATTGTATCCTCTTTCAGTTTTGTCAACTTGCATAAATTGGGCAAGATATCATGTTAGGCAGTTCGGCCATTATATTGTTAATGAAGTGTCATACAACTAACTTTGTAAGTTGTTACTGTAGATCGTAACTTTAAATTTTCATCATTTTTAAGAGCTTAGAGGGCAAGGTTAAGTCTTGCTTCATATGAAATTGAAGCCATGTCTTGTTGTGGAGAGAATTGGTGTTAAAGTTGGGAGGTTCGTGTCTTTCGTAGAAGTGGACCGTTCGGTTGTGTGGACCGTTCGTTTGTGGAGTACGTTATATAAGCTGCGAATACTAGCGAAAGATCTATACTCTAGAAAAATCCCCGAAGCCCACCCATACCGTTTATGTCGTAGAGGGACACTGCCGCATCACGGCGAACATGTTCTGAAGTTCTACAACCGCCGGATAAAAACCCGTGAACCACCACTATATCAGATCGAGCAGTACGAGAGGCATTCGAGCGGTTAGAGGCAATCCCGATAACCTTAACAACGGCAGTGTCTCGGGTAAGACTCAATGTCTTCTTACCTCGCATTCGGCATACCACCTGTCCAGTGATCATCCTTAAGAAACTTGACGGCTATCTCGCGCCTCCGGTCTACAAACCATCGACTAACTCTGGAACTCCTCCCAGAAGACAATATTCCAAGTCCGCCTCGATTCTAGGATCTCCTCCCCGAGAGTCCTAAGCTCCAGTCCGTGTGTAGCAACCTTGTTCGTTTTCTCCTGCTCTGTGGATCTAACGGTGTCGGCGCAAGGATTGACATCATCATCGTAGTCGTCCGTTAACTCCGTAATCCTATCGCGCAGTGATTCAAGGTCGCTCTGTTGTTCCTGCGCAAGCTTTGTAACTGTCAGCTGGATCGCTAGCTATTCGAAGGGGTTCTGCACACCTTGTGTCGCGCTCACGAACTTGTCTAAGCTCCCCATAATTAGAGACGCCGGTTTCGCGTTCATCCGAGCTTCATTGCCGGGGACGCCACCTCTGTGTCCGAAAATCGAGGCTTATATCCCTAGGTTTTTGCAGGCGGTGGTAGGCAGGCCATTGAGGGTCGCCATCCCTCAGAAGGATTCTAAGACAAGATTGCGCGATTTTTTCTTGGAGAGTGGGGCAATGCAGCCTTGGCGGCATTTTCGGAGCGGGGTAGTGCACATGATTTTAGGGAGCTTGGCTTGCCAATCTTCTCCGCACACTTAAACCAGCACTAGTCTTGCACCCCAACCATCTCGCCCAGCTGATCGCAGTGCAATTCACAACCTCCCTACAAAGCTGAGGGGCTCTCCTTTGGCCTACTACATGGATGATGCCATGGGTTTCCCCCAGGGAGGCCTGTCGTCCTGCCACACCAGGCCTCCAGTTAAGTATATTACTAGTAAGCCCATAGAATAAAGACGGTCGAGAGTATTTGAACGCTAGGAGAAATGAAGCTCAAATATGCGCTTGGGCCTGGTACGCAATTCCTGAAGATCTTCGTTCTATCTCCTTTTAGATTAGGTTTTTCGGGTCCTCGTTAACTGCTGCTTAAGAGACTTATAAATGTATTCTTACTAGATAAATAGAAGCGGCTTCGAGGATTCGAGGGTGCGACAAGGACCCCAAGGCCTTCAGCATAGTTAACGCACAATCGCGGTCTTCATTGCGGGCCTACTGTCACCCCACTCACCGACATCTCTCAAAGAGAGTCCCAAAAAGAGTCCTCTAGATGTACCGGACAGTTGTAGGGTATTAGTACTTTTGAGTGTTTTTGAATGCTAGTGGCTTCCGGGAGTAGGCGGTGGGGAGGAGGAAGAGAAAGTGGAAGGATTTTGAAGAAGAATAAGCCTGGAAATTCCCTAGTTTCTAACCATAGTGTCTCTATTTTCTTATAGATACATTATACTCACATAATAGTGAGAAGGATTCTCAAAAGCTTCGTGGGACAGGTAGTGCAACATCGTGGGTTGGATCTGGTCATCCACATCAAGGGGATTTAAAATAAGAACAGGGTCCCGTTACACATGGGGGCCAGGTCAATAAAGTTACGGATTCATTGTGTCCGCTGCTAACTTACTGTAGGGTATTTTAGGGTAAATCCCTTGGACATTGCGATCATCTACTTTTCTTTCCCGAGCATTGAGGCTTTTAGTTTGCTCATTTTGTCACCACCACTTTGGGACAAAAAGGAAGACAAGCTGGGACGGTAGAATAGACTGGTAGGACTAGGTAGGAGTAGACTTCTCATCGGCAATACAGTATGGCTAGGTGTGTGACATACCAAACGAGAACATGCATGCTGCCGCATGGCACCTTCCGTTAAGCGGCCGCAACAACGAAATTGATGCGCGATAGACAATAAAGCGACAGGTGAAGCAGACAATGATCGGCAATTAGAAGTAAACCGTAGAGATAGACAAATAGATAGATTCAGTAGTGGCAGGTAATATCGAGAACTAGCGGAACCCAGATAAGCATCACCTATCGCCGCTTTTAATTAAATTCCGTATCGCAATAAGGAGATGCAAGCTGCGACGAGGCTACCGCTTAGCTCCGCATCTAAAAACAGCGAGACCTAAGGAGGTGCGGCATCTGTCACATATGGTACCCATATGGCCGGTGTTCATTAAAAAATAAAACTCAAAAAATGCCCTAATTTCTTACACAGCCTCTCTCGTTTTTCCTGTTGCACTGCTTTGGCTTGGCAATAGGCAGCGGGAATTCCTTAGCATGCTGAGCGCGGCCGTCTACACACTACAATAACATTCCGTCCATTTCATCGACCGAAGAGACCAGAAATTACCCGCCCAACCGCGGTTCTGGCGAAAAGAATTGATGGTGGTGAGTGGGACGCGTACCACAAGGCCGCTCCTTATACCACTTATATGTTGAAAGGTAGCATCTCTGCTATATGGCCAGTGGCCGAATCTTCTCGGAGCCTACCATGGGACTTACCGTGATATCAACGATATAAGGGTCCTTTTCGGATCCTAATCCTTCAGATCCTAATCCTGATCCTGACCCTTTTCTTTCCTTCTCATAGGTCATTCCTTTACGTCATGATAACTAAATGCCTCATAGGCATTGCTGAGGCATAGCCCTGTGGGAAGCCGACTCGGCGGCATTATTCCTCTATTTCCGAGCAGCAAAACTACTATATAAGCAGCTTGCTTTCTGTTGGTTATAGAGCGCGCAGCGGGAAGAATAGAGTCAGTTCTTGTGTATAGAATGGACTGTAGATTTCTTGCTTAATTCTGAGGCTATCTAGGGCGGGTGCTGTATATATACTTCTTGTGTGGCAATGCCACGCGGGGTGGCGATAGTGACAGCGATGGTGAAGCCATCGCCACATTACTAATAGAAGTATCGCGACACTTCCAGAATGCTTAACTAATTAATTCTAACACTTTCCGCTCTTCATTCTACTTAAGCATTTGATTAAGAAGTTAGTTCTAATTCAATATATTGCCTAGCCTATTTACATGCCCGCAGCCGTGACCTTTCAATATCATACACACGAAGGCCACATCTCAGAACAGTTGCAGGGCGCTGGAGGTGTGGTGAAGCTGGTTGCTTGGGATGCGTCCGAAACAAAGGGATGTTGGGAAGGGAACAGATTCACCGCGATTTTCAGGTACAGGCTATCTCCACGAGGGCATCCCCCCATCTATTGGCCTTCGCTACTAGCAGTAGACAGCAGCAAGCTACCCCCACCGAGGGAGAGAATATTGCCGGAGGTAAGCACTCCAGAGATGAGTTTCACGGATTCCACCAGGCCACGGCTGCCTGCACTCCTGGATCGCTCTCCCCGATTCTCTCTGTCCCTTCCGCTCCTAGCGTAGCCTTTACCTCGTCATTAACGACATCGCCCAGAAAGACTGGGTACACCGTGGCCACTCCTGGGATCATCCTCCAATACCTACGACTCCACCTCCCTCCATCGACTTTGACCTCGCCTCGCGCATTCTCAGCTCCGCCTCCAACTCCCCCAACCGCACAGGCACCGCCGCCTTCATGTCTCTCCAAGCCCTCCTTTCCTTGATCACAATCTGCCATCACGGACTCCAAGAAGATGGAGCCACATTCTGGATCAGCGCCCCAGCATTTATCTTGCGCACCAGACTGAACGTGTTTTGGGGGGAGAGATTTGGTATGGAGAGGGAGGAGGTTTGTGCAAGGATTTAAATGACGCAGTTTACGAATAAAGTGAGTTGGACATGGTGTATCCCCTGGTGGAGGAGAATGGTGAGGATGAGAGGAGTTCGCATGAGGCTTTGCATGGGAGAGCGGTGCGGGGGGTTGTGTGGGTCCTTGAGCAGGGGGTTGATCAGCTGTGGGGGATTAGAGAGACGGAGAGAAATGTGGGGTTTGACAGTGATAGGCGGGGGGCCTTGCTGGAAGACTGAAGCGAGAGCTCGTCTTGGAATAAACTAAAGATAATGCGTGCATTGGTGGTATCGGAGTTTCAAGACCCGAAACCCAGCCAAGACTCCCGAAGCTATCAGAGGCATACCTAGAATTGTGACCAGGTCATTGAAGCTAATATGAGCCATTCGGTGTACCATTAGTAAATTCTTTTATCTACTAACTGTGCTTTTGTTTCGTAGCAGTTGTACTATGCCTTGCCAGCGGAGAAACTAGACAGTGTTCAGCGGTCCTCCAACCCTACGGCCATTGGTTCAGATATTTTGCCCATGCTAACTCTTTGATCTCGCCGCTCTGGTAAGAAAGAATGCACAGTCAAAGAGGGTGACGCCTAATCGCCGCGCTAGAATTCATTCACGCCAACGCAACGAAACACATAGGCACCAAACCCCTATATCTCTTAGTCAAACAGACAAGAAGAAAGGGGGACAAAGATGGGACCCTACCCTATTACCGTGTCTACATGGCCGGCTTCAGGATCCCGCGAAGCTTCCCCGGATGAGCCGTTTTTGCATGTACCTAGATAAAGTTGTGAGGTAGTCGAATTAAAAGCTTTTTCTGTATCCTTGTCCGGATGGCGGCACGCTAGGAAGAATTTATGACGCGGACCTGAGAGCGGTTACCTGCTTTCTTGTCCACGGTCTCCAAGAACCCGGGTATGCGATCCGCCGCAGCCGCGCTAAAGACAGCTTTTGGGATGCGGGGTTGTTGTGGGAGGCCGAGGAGGGATTTCGTGCTAGTGCCCACGCCGCCCCGCGCCACCACCGGATAGCCAATGCTTGGCTGACTCTATGAGCCCGGGCATAGCTAAGGCAAAACTAAGTTCATGTCGCGGCACCTCGTACTAGGTGTCAGGCATTAAAGTTCGCCTAGCGTGAATCCATAAAGCAAGAAACTTCTTGCAGGAATGTGTCGCGAATTCTAATGATTTGTGGGATGTCAGCTACATGCTTTACCACCATTCTTTTTCGTCACTACCACGTCTTGGCCATGATAGCTAGCATTCATTCGAGCTCGGAATGAGTATGCATTACACTTATAAGAAGCGGCGGTTAATAAGAGGCCACAGCTACGGGCATGTATATAGGCTGGCAGTAGAATTGAATTTCATCTGATTGCTTAATAAATGCTTATTGTAATGAAAGAGCAGGAAGCAAGCTACTTATTGTTGTTATCAGCACGCAGCGGGCGTGTAAAATAGGCTCGTATTGAATAAACGCACCTCACACAAGCGAGAGCAGCAAGCAGCGATCCCGCGACCGGAGAAAGCCCCTATGCAATGCAAGAACCACCCCCGCGGAACCATGCATATTGCCGAGAAGCATACCCGCACCACCACTACAGTAACTCTCAGCACTTATTTAGCAATCCTGCAGCTGAAAAGCGGGGTAAGACCGCCGCCGAGTCGGCCCCCCTTGAGATTATGTCTCAGTGCCGCCCGCAAGGCATTTAGCTATCACAGAGCCTAAAGAACAGAGATATTGCCTATTCGGACATAGCAAATACAAGAAGGAAAAGGATTAGGAGCCGGGCAGCCGAAAGGGTCCCCATGACAGCGTCGTGGAAGACCCCATGGAATATTCCGCGAACCGGCCGGGATGCCAGAACTTCGACCGTCCGGTCACCGGCCATGGCACGCGGCCAGCGCTGGGCCACGGCCAAGAGCTTCCTTTCAGCTCAGCAGGGATCTAGGAGGGGAGAAAGGGATAGCCCCACGACTTCGCCGGCCGTTGAGCAAGAATGCTAGATTCCGACAGCGATCGGCATTCTTGCGGTGTGGTCTGTCGGTGGATAGGGATGCCCTGTAGCGGCCCCGGGAACGTAAAAACTCGGTGTGTTCTTCCGCTGCCTTGCTGAGGGCATCTTTGATATGATCGATCGACTATTCTTATACCTATCGTTCCGCTCTGTATCTACTACTAGATTCCTCCTATAAGCGTAGCCTAGAAAACAACACTTTGCGGTGGAGAGAGATTGTAAACTGGTGGCACTTCTAGCGGCGGGCTGAGCTTCTATGCTTGGGTGTTGTCGATGGCATCCATTCTTTCAGCTGTGTCGCATGCAACTTCCCAGTTGGGAGGCGGCGGTGGACCCTTCGTTCTTGGCACTTGGCGTGGAGCCTTACCATAGATTCTTCTGGCTCACGTTGGATTTGATCTCATATATGTGGCCCTCATACCCCGCTATTTTGCCGTCGAGTGCTCAATAACCTCTCAGCGGTGGCCTTGGCGGTGGCAGCATGTGCCAAACCCCTTTCTTTGACGCGCAAGCTGCCGGCAGCAGCACGGTAGAGTCGTTCTACTCCGGCATAATCACCTGGACGTGCTGAGCCTAATTCGTCCTAATTTACTCTCCTCCATATCGGGACATCGTTCCACTTTCGCCACCACTGGTCTCTTCTCGAACTGGATGCATGTGCCTTCACGGCCGCTTGCGGTGGAGCCACCCCAGTTTTCGCGGTCTAGAAGGGAAGAGAAAATAGAAGCCAAGGAGCGGCTGTCCAAAATCGTTCTGGCTAGAGACTTGGCAACCCAAGCTTACCTCTTGTCTGTGGGGCGGGCGCGCGACACCTGACCTCGAGCACCCCCCCAATAACGCCCCAGGCTACCACGGTCAGTCCTACACTGTCATGTCTCTCCGCCTATTGGTAAACTCTCCGACATCAAGCTGACGGGCTGAAGGGCTGAGCCGGGTTGAGCAGAATGCAGCCCTATCTGGACAATCACTTCTGACTCCCCCACCCCGTTTATTAGAACTCCTCTCCGCCCATATTTTCTAAACACTTCCATTCATTCAACACCTTGTTAGCGCAACCGCCGTTCAGATCTTCATAAATCAGCGAAATCTCTTAACAAATTGCACTATGGCATCCAAACGTCTGGCAGTTTCCATACATGCTGGAAGTATCGAAGAGCTACGAGAGATAGTACGTACGCGGCCCTACGATTTCGGCTGCAGGCCCCGCGCTACATCCACCGCAGAAGGCGGCCACGCTTTGGCAGCATTGCTCACCCAGAAACAATATGACGAGTTGAAAAAAGACGACACACGTGTCGACATCCTGTCCGATGGTGTGTCTGACGACCGCTCTGCCCAGGAAACCATTGGTAGTGGTGATCGTTTCCACGGTGGGCAGCGTGCACCTAGGGGACTAGGCTCCCGCCCTGATGGCGTAAATCATGATCTCGGCGGCATTATGAATGTCGGTGAAATCAATTCTGCCATCAAGGGCCTGGCCAGAGAGTACCACATTTCCACCTTTTGCGTTCCTAACAAAACCTATGAAGGCTCCAGTGGGCTTGGTGGCCTTGTAGGGGGTTCGTGCAATGATGAATATCATGTATACTTCACCGCCGGTGTCCACGCCCGCGAGCGTGGCGGCCCTGATAATCTCATCTACTTCATCGCCGACTTGTTATATGCTCAGAAACACGGCACCGGTCTCACCTACGGGGCACGCTCCTTCTCTAATGCGGATGTTCTACGAGTCCTCTCTACCGGCATCGTCTTCCTTCCCCTGGTCAACCCTGATGGAGTCCGCTTTGATCAACAAACTGATTCGCTTTGGCGCAAGAACCGCAACCCTGCGAGTGCCATCCCCGGCGATGATTTCTCCATCGGTGTGGATATCAATCGCAATTACAACTTTCTCTGGGACTTCCGTCTCCACTTCGACCCAAGTATCGCTAATAGCATTTCCCTGGCTTCGGAAGACCCGAGCGACGAGACATTCCACGGCACCACAGCCTTCTCTGAACCTGAGACACGTAACGTCGCTTGGGTGTTCGACACATATCCTCGCATTCGCTGGTATGTTGATATCCACTCTGCGGCCGGCGATATGCTCTATAGCTGGGGCGACGATGACGATCAGGGGGCCGATCCCACACAAAATTTTCTCAATCCCTCTTGGGACGGAAAACGTGGCGTTTTGGGCGTGAATGATTACAAGGAATGGATAACACAAACCGACTTGGGAAACATCCAGACTGCGGCAAGTCGTGTTACGAGTGCGATGGTTAGTGTTGGTGGACGCTCCTACACACCTGAACAGGCTGTTGGCCTCTATGCCACTTCAGGTAGTAGCGAGGACTACGCCTTCAGCCGCTTCCAAGTCAATCCATCCCTTAACAAAGTCTATGGCTTCACTATGGAGTTTGGGCATCCCACAAACTTCTATCCAACCAAGATAGAGTTTCAGCAAAATGTGATCGACACTGCCGCAGGCTTCATGGAATTCTGCCTCGCTGCTGCCGACATCGGTCTAGTCTAATTGACGAGGAATGGTTCTTCTGAATGTGCTTGTTTTGGAAGTAGTCTTTCGGTAGCTATTATTTTGATTTTATCAGAGATCACCGTACATCGGCGAATGATTAGGTTTTTAAAACAATGTCTGAGCCATATCTCTCATTGATGCTGGGGGCGTATTCTGTGAGAACTGTAAGTCTGAGCAGGCCACACAGCAAGAGTAAGCAACTGTAGTCGTAGAACCGCGTGTAGGATCAAAGCGAGCGAATCTCGAGAAGAGGTGGGCATCGCCCTGACTGTGCATTTAAGGCGGCCTGACATTCCACCGCAGCTTACGGCAACACACCCTCAATGGCGACCTGGCGTGATGACGCGTCCCAGCACTACCCCAAAATTGCGCAGCAGCACCTGGTCCTAATGCAATACTCCCCGATGTGGACTCGCCGACACCCGACAATGTTGACGCCAAACCTATAATTCCGCGGAGGAATCGTGACGAAACCCAGGAAGTAAGGCGCTCGGACACATGAGCGAAAAAAACCGGATTTACAACTACAGTTACTAGATAAGGAAGACAGGGTAAAGGATAGGATTGCAATTGCAACGCCGTGGTTAGGGACATAATTGTAGAGAAGGGCTTACTTTGTAACGGTTGGGACGTGTGTACGAAGAGTATACATACTTACGGTACTTTATTTATCTAACATATAATGAATTAGCTTCTAATTTCCAAGCCAAGTTATCGATTCGAATTTTCCGCATAATTTATTTCAATGCCAGAAATACTTTGCGTTTTTAAGTATTCTAAAAGTCAACATCATATTAGCTAGATCTTTGGAGTGAGGTCCACGATAAAAAGTGATAGTGGGTCGTCGCCGCTTTAATGACGTCCCTGACATGCGCCTGAGATTTAGCGGCCTAGCTTCCGGGCTAATTTTGGCTTTGCGGATGTGAAATGCCTATCGGCCTTGCGAAAACTAAAAGCAGCGGCTAGAACTAACTCGGGCAACTTGGCGGCAAGTTCGGGCTTTTAGGCACTCGCTCAGCTGACTTTAAAACGGCAAGCCGCGTATAGACGCAAACGCTCGACCACAGAGTTGGTCATGTTGGATCCTTCCTATTGGTCGCGGCTTGTTCGGAGACGGGCTAACCTAACCTCAACTCAACTCAACTCAAACTACTTGCTGCCGAATTGTTGATGGTAGCGACCTCTTAAAGGTTCCTCCTTTAGGTATCGCATGATAAGATAGCGCAGAGAAAAAGAGGAGACTAGTTGAGAAGAAAATACCGCGATGGCCCCCTCCGGTTCCGTCGCCCAAGCCATCGCTTCCGGCACCCAAGACATCGCTGCCCTCGCCGGCCTCTTCTGTACCAGCTCCGTCGAATGCAACGCCCTGGCTACCCACCTGGGCTATGGCAACCTCGCCGTCTCGACGCTTTCGCTCCTCGGAGTCCTCGGGATGGTGAAATCGGCCCTCAAAATATCCCTTGGTCGTGAACGCTGTCGCGCCACCGGATTTAGCCTAGACTCGATTCGCGGGCTCTTCGGCTACACGGCGCTAGAAGCAGCTGCCAATAAGAAGATCGTAGACTGCGATATCGTGACCGTCAAGTTCGGCGCGCGAGAGATTCTCATCGAGAAAGGGAAGCAGTATTTAAGCCCGGAGAGTACACCGTTGGTTACCGTGGGTAGTCTCTGGGGTGCCGGCCCTGGTGGGGAGGGAGGCCGGCGGTTGACAGGGTTCACTTTGATGAGTCTGGGGAACCTGGAAAGTGAAACAGCGTGGAGCCAAAACATCTGGCTACACTTCTTTGGGAGCGTGTGCGCAGGGGTTACCGCTTGGCTGTTGCTGGTCATCGATGCACCATGGAACTGGGTGCGCATCTACGCGACGCTGGGAATGCACGTGTCACTGGTGATACTGTTTGCGATTCCCTTGCACTTCTCATGGCAGACACGGCGGCCGGGCGGCCAGCTTACGGCCGCGAAGTGGAAGGCGCTAATGGGGGAGGAGATTACTGGGGAGAAAGCAGTCAAGAGGCTGAATTTGCTGCAGTGTAGGGTCGGAAACGGAGATGTGTTGCACGCGCAAGGGGATACAACATTTCTCCAGAAATGGCCTCTAAGAGTGCTCACGCTGCTGACGTCCGTGGTGTTGGTCACGGCGTATATCTGCCAATACGCTGTTGTAACCCTCGCGTCTAACAAGGCATCAGCCATATGGATAAGCTGCCAGGCGGTGGCCGCGCTCGTCAGGGTATGTTACTGGATATTTAGCCCGAAGTTTGGAGACACACAGCCAGAGAAATCTCCCTTTGCGATCGTTCTCAACAATGCCTCCAGGACACTTACGCTGGCTGAGGTTGTGTGCGCCTGCGGACCCGGGAAGACGGCGATCCCGCGTTGGGTTTGGGAATATCTTCGGGCCAAGGATCTCGACGAGGTAATCCGCGAGGCCGGGAACAGGAGCGCGGAGGACATAGTCCCGGTCGACGCGGAGTGGATGGTGTTTACCGGCCACGACTTCAACCGTATTACTCGCGCTCGAATCCCCGGGGCCCTGTCGGGACATACTCACCATGAACTCTACCTTGGGTTTTGGCGCGCGGCAAAGGCGGCAGATAAGGGAATTGTGCATCCTTTTTTTCTGGTTGGGACGCAGTTCTTATGGGACGGGGAAAGCACAAACTGTCTCATGGAAGCCAAGAGCATTCGTGTATACAGAGAAGCTGAATGGCGAATCGAGAAATCGTGCACCGTATTTGCGCTCAACCAGGAGAATGGAGAGAGATTACATCTGCGCTCTTTCGACTCACTCAAGGCTTGCGAACCGAATTGCGATTGGAAGGGCGAGACGACCGACAGGATAAAGGAAGCGACTTTGGAGTTCTTATTCGATCGATCGCGGATGTGCGACGAGCTGGTCGAGCTCGCGAACAACAAAGGCTTCGAACAGGCTAAGGAAAGGGCGGTTATCATCTCGGCGGGGGCGGCCACGGCAGACCAGTGAGGACCTTGGATAACCTTTAACCTGAAAGAGGGGCTAGACAGGGTAGCGAGATGCATTAACGGGGAATTCAGGCGGTCCGGAGAATTTGAAGGGGACGGATGGTTGCGAACGCTGGCGCGCGGATTGAGAAGGGTATTGGGTTATGCTCAGAGGGAAAAAACGGCATCGCACCAGGCCTGACTTTGTTCGAGCTTTTCTCGCGGGGGTCAAAACGACAGGGTTGGGCTTGGTTTCAGAACCCGTCATGGCGTGAAGCAGTCGACCATCCCTGGAGTTGGTCGACAGAACCCCCCCGAAAGGAGACGATATGAAAACGAACTCAACCCGGCCGCCATCCACCCATCCGTTTCGAGTGGAGATGAGGCCCAAGCCACTTTCGGGTCTTGGAAAGCGGTCGGATATTCCGGAGTCCATCCCCGGAACGTAGGATTTAGTTTAGTCTATATGAAAAGTTTCATCGTTTGCATTTTCATACCCCGTCTAGATATGCACTATGGCGTTTACACGGCTCGGAGACAGCTGGTTCCGTCCTTTTTATTTTCGTTGGTATCTCGAGCGTCATGTATATAGCACTATGAATTTCGTTAAGAACTCGATAGCTAATGCTATATACTCGTCCCTAGGACCTCGTTCAATAGAATGTGAGCTTGTCGCAAAGGTTTCCCCTGTAGCTCTGCTCGGTCGTACCACATAGCCTCCTAGTAACACTGTAGGTTAAACCTTTCGCAAAGGTGAAAAGTGGGATTGTCGATCTAGATCGCGTAAAAAATAGACGGGAACTTATACGGAGTAGTTAGTCCCTTGGAGGAGTGGCGACCGTTTGCCGTTTAAACTTCTCTAAAACTTCCACGCTCCAGTGTTCGAACCATCGAGATCACATTTCTTCCTCAATGGGCCTCGCCCGAGATTCAAACCTTCACCCTGCTCCGGACTACAAAAATCTGTTGAAGCTGTTTACACCGACTTCGCTCTGACCCGCATTCGGCTGACTGGCAGTCTTGATATCCTTGGTGACGCTGCCTGCCGTGATCGCGCAGAACAAGAGACAAACGGCACGAAGCTTCCTTCATGGGTGCCTGGTTGGAGGGCGAAGGCGGAAGAATCCCCTCCACCGCAATGCCTATAACGCTTGCAGAGGCTCCGAACTTGTTTTTCGGGAACGATCCGTTTTCTTTGCACTACCCAACAATCCACGCACGTGGGGTGATCTGCGACGCCATTGAAGGAGTTTGGCGGGGCTCCCTGAGCGATGGATATCCACTTATCCTGTGGTGGCTTATTAGTGGTACCTAGAGTCCTAATAATATTTGCATTTCTCAAGCTTATCAAGGACTAGCTGTTGGCTTTGACTCGAGCCACCCGACAGGCTTTCCGCTACCGAATGTTCTGTTTAGAACCTCTGTACTAGATATAGACTACCACCTCAAGGGTAAGGAGTACTCTCGATTATCGCTCGAAGAAGAGATCTTGTCACAGGCATTTTTCTAACTAGCGGAGGGCCTTCTGCTTCTGGTTTCTTTATAGTGGGGATACCTCCACAACATCGCATAGTCAGGCCGAGGGCCCTTTCTCAAGCCACTTTTCAACATTAATCTCCGCTTCCTGAAAGAAGGCTGTAAACTAGCCAAGCGATATCCGAAGTTTGTGTTACGGAATGCTCAGGCACCACCCCGTAGTACCCCTATTGGACACAAGGGGTGTCCCCTTGGTAGCTGAGTGGCGGCGCCACCTCAGCTACCATGGAACGTTCAATATCGGTGGAACCGATATGTTTCGGGCTGGCCGAAGGAAGGCCGGAGTGGCCGCAGGATGGCCGAAGCAGCCGCGAGCTGCGGAAAAGGGGCTGCAGGGCAGCCGAGCATTTATATAGCTTCATGTCACGTAGCTAGCATTCTAGTAGTTGCGAGCAATTTAATTGATTTACCCCTATCCATTGTTTACACAGTCTATATAGTTCTAGCTACCATTTCCGCATATCGAGCATAACCTCCAATAGTTTGAGACGATGAGGCCATTTCGGGAGGATATCCAGTCAAACGGAATTGTGGACATGCGCTTAGCTGAGATGGACCGGGAACACGTCAATGGCTCAATGAAGGGCCGCACACTCTTTCAAACGGGAATGGGGTATACAGGTCCTCCTACACCTGATGTTAGAGAAGGTGATATCGTGACTATACTTTTCGGTTGCGGGACGCCCATCATATTACATAAGGAAGGTAGCGAGTATGCTCTAGTAGGCGATTCTTTTATCTGTGCCCTAATGGATGGTGAATCCATCAGTAGGGTATCCGGGAAAGGAGGAGCCAAAACACTTTCTATCCGAAGCTTTTGCATTCATTAAGTGATCTAGTCTAAGTACGAATAGATAGCGTATCTTAGGGGTTAAGTTAGTAACAAGGAAACACTACTATTTACTGTCATAAGTGTAGTGTGACCCGGCTAGGGAATAAAGTTCTTGGATTTTGCAAATTGCGAAAAAAAACCCATTGGTCAGAATCCCAAACAGCTTTACATCCTCTAAAATCGCCTACTCTTACAATCTTTAAAACGAGGATAGAAACACATAAAATTTCGCAATGGTCTCACCTTCTAATGCGACCCACCACAGGGTGTCCGACCATATTCGCCCTTGGGATCTAAATCGGCCCCTTTCTCGAGCAGCAACTCCGCGATGGCCTTGTTCCCTTTCCACTCGGCCGGCCACGGCGGCGTCTGACCATATTTGTCCTTGGAACCTGGATCGGCTCCTTTCTCGAGCAGCAACTTCGCGATGGCCTCCTTCCCTTTCCACGCGGCCCACCACAGCGGCGTCCGGCCATATTTGTCCCTAGTATCTGGATCGGCCACCTTCTCGAGTAGCAGCTTCGCGATGGCCCCGTCCTTTCCATACAAGTTCGACCACAGGGATGTCTGACAATATTTGTCCTTGGAATTTGGATCGGCCCCATTCTTGAGTAGCAACTTCACAATAGCCTGGTTCCCTGACAACGCGGCCCACCACAGCGGTGTCCAACTATATTTGGCCTCGGGACCTGCGCGGGTTCCTCTCTTGAGGAGCTGCTCCGTGATAGCCCGGCTCCCTCTCTGCGGGGCCCACCGCAACGGTATCCGACCATATACACCACTAGGATCCGGATCGGCCCCTTTCTCGAGTAGCAACTTCACAATAGCCTTGTTCCCTTCCTGCACGGCCCGCCACAGCGGTGTCTGACCATATTCGTCCCTAGGATCCGGATCGGCCACCTTATCAAGCAGCAACTTCGCCATGGCCTCGTTCCCTTCCTCCACGGCCCACCACAGCATCTGGCTATATTCACCCTTGGAATCCAGATCGGCCCCTTTCTCAAGAAGCAACTTCGCGATGGCCTCGTTCCCTTTACGCATGGCCGACCACAGGAGTGTCTGGCCATGTTCGTCCTTGGAATCTGGGTCGGCTCCTTGCTCGAGTAGCAATTCCGTGATGGCCTCGTTGCCTTCACGCATGGCCGACCACAGGAGTGTCTGACCAGATTCGTCCTTGGAGTCTGGATCGGCCCCTTTCTCAAGAAGCAACTTCATGATAGCCTCGTTCCCTTTACGCATGGCCGACCACAGGAGTGTCTGGCCATATTCGTCCTTGGAATCTGGATCGGCCCCTTTCTCAAGAAGCAACTTCATGATGCCCTCGTTCCCTTTACGCATGGCCGACCACAGGAGTGTCTGGCCATATTCGTCCTTGG
>JAGHQL010000052.1:77859-111823 GCA_020080175.1 Glutinoglossum americanum | reverse complement strand
TCGTTCCCTTTACGCATGGCCGACCACAGGAGTGTCTGGCCATATTCGTCCTTGGGATCTGAATCGGCCCCTTGCTCGAGTAGCAACCCCGTGATAGCCTCGTTCCCTTCACGCATGGTCGACCACAGGAGTGTCTGGCCATATTCGTCCCTGGGATCTGAATCGGCCCCTTTCTCGAGTAGTAACTTCACAATAGCCTGGTCCCCTTTCCTCGCGGCCCGCCACAGCGGTGTCCGACTAGATTCGCCATTAGGATTCAGATTGGCCCCTTTCTCGAGGAGCAACTTCACGATGGTCTCGCTCCCTTCCTGAACAGCTAACTCTAGCGTTGTCTGACCACATTCATCCTTGGAACCCGGGTCGGCCCCGTTCTCGAGCAGCAGCTTTGCGACGATCTCGTTCCCTATCCGTGCGGCCCACCACAGCGGTGTCCGACCAAACTCGTCCTTGGAATCTGGATCGGCCCCTTTCTCAAGCAGCAACTTTGCGATGACCGGGTTCCCGTTCCACGCGGCCCAACACAGCGGTGTCTTACTAGATTCGTCCTTAGGATCTGGATCTGCCCCTCTCTCGAGCAGCAACTTCGCAATAGCCTCGCTCCCTTTCCACGCAGCCCACCACAGCGGTGTCCGACCAGATTTGTCCTTAGAATCTAGATCGGCTCCTTTCTCGAGTAGTAGTTTCGTGATGGCCTCGTCCTTGCTCTGCGCGGCCCAGCACAACGGCGTCCAACCATGATCATTCATTGATTCTATGTTGGCTCCCCCCTCGAGCAGCAACCGAGCCATTTCGCATTGCCCATACATACTTGTAAGTTGTAGAGGTGTCTCATGGTCTGTATTTGTCATCTCCAGAGCGTTCGGCTTCGATCTCGACGCACATTGTAAAACCTCGGGAAACCCCCAAATACAGGCTGCAAAGATGGGATTTGCCGGGGAACTAATCGCTGATGCAATTTTACCATCAATGCCGCTGCGGAGCGGGCGCCGTAAGTGGGGGAGAGGTGCCGTTGCCGATAGGGTCCAACTATCGAATGATGGACTCCCGATACCCCCTTTCCCAGTAAACTGACGGAATAGGTTACCTAGATTGTCCCTAGATCGGCCATCCTCGCTCTTCTGACAATGAACTGCCCAATACATTACTGCATATCTGTGCAGGGGGTCTTCAGAGGATATAGCCGTCATTGCAGCCTGGCTATTGCTAAGACAGATAAGTAGACATTTCTCTGCAACGAAGGAGTGCACTGCCGTTGCTGTATAGTCGCCTCGTCCTTCAAGATACTCTCGTACTGAGAGGTGTGCGAACCGAAAGACCCTCACTTCTAAATCGAATATAACAAGATTGCAACAGACGCTTAAGACGACCTCCTTAGGGTTTTTCTGCTGAGGGTCAACCCCAACAGCGGCAAGAAACTCGTCGACAGTCAGACTCCTTTGGCTGCAGAGTATCCATTTAAATGTCTTTATCGCAACCACCCGGCTTCGCTCCGGTGATTCAGAGATTTGCCTGTAGATCTCAGAATAGGCGCTTGCAAGGTCTCGCGGAAGGCTGTGAAGCCTCTCTCGAACGTCTTCTTCAAAATTCACTCTGTTGCTGCAGAGATTCTGCAGCTGAAGACTTACCCAGCGGAACCTAGAAAAAAAAGCCTAAGTAAATGACATTGGCTATTACGATCAATTAAACTGTTGACTCACATGCCTTGTGCCCCCTGTATCAATTTTTCATTGATCTCTCGGACCAGTTCTTCGGAAACGTCACCACCGAGTAGCCGATTCTGGTCAATGGCTTTCCTAACTTCGGTCTCGATGTATCTCTTGATATCCTCCGCACTGTCTCTGGCACTGACGTACAGATTTGGGCAGCCCTTCAATTGTAGGACGATATCCTTGTCGTCACGGCTAGATACGAAAATTTTTACTACATTAGTAGCTTTCTGAAGAATGGTGGCCAGGGCCTCGAACAACTTGAATCGTGTGCTCGTATCACATTCGTCTAACGCATCGATGATGATTACAGTAAGCGGATGGTGGGTCGCCAAGCTGGTGATGAGTTCGACGCTTTCCTCTATTCCAAGAGTTCCACCCGCATGACCGTTCTTCTCTCGCTTCTCATATATTTCTGTGGTCGGACCGAGGATAGGCTCCCCTGATCTCGGGGTTGACATTTGCCTCACAACACTGCGGAGTATGTCCACTGGATTTGAGCGTTCAGGTTCAGAAGTGTTACGTGCACAGTAAAAGTAAGCGCATTTGGTCTCAGCGTCCTTAAGGACTGTGTCGACAACGATTGATCTGGCATGATGGTATGCGATTTAGCGATTCCGCGTACCGTGTGGTGGATCTATGTCCTGGAGTTTTGGCTCTTACATTAACTTGGTCTTCCCAGAACCGGCTAAGGCTTTATTAGCTAGTTGTGATATCATCGGAAATCAGCCTCCAGACTTACGAATTCCATGCAGCCAAAGTATCGAGGATTCACTGGGATCTCTCCACTGAGTGAAGGTGTTCGTTTGGAAGAGCCACCTCCCAGTGTCTTTAAGAATGTCAAGCTTGTTGGTATTATGATGCTGTTCATACGGTATTGGAGACAACCATTGCAGAATCTCTCTTCTCCGACGATCTGTACTTCCGAAGTCTAATCAGGATTAGCACAGCATGCAACCAATCCAGTTAGGCTAGATAGATCCACTTACTGACTGTATACGATCCACCAGATGTGTTGACATTTCCTTGAACGATGTTCCCGCCGTATACATAGTTCCTACCACTAAAGTAACTTCCGCCTTGCGCCATCTATTATTTAGACGATTCGCTAGTTAGCGGCTGGAAACAACAAACACAGGCTAGGGTTCGGGTTCTATGTTCTGGATACGCCGTGCTGTAGTTCAAATAAGGTGGGGAAGCGAATGAGCCCCACAGCGCGGCTGACGTGGCAAAGCACAGACCACCTTTCATACTCATGCATAAGCTTCCGACCGGGTACGGCGCATGCGCAAGCCTCTAACCGGGTACGGTGTATGACTTACTAGCAGGGTGCGCACAGAACTTTGCGGAGGTATTTCATATGGTGGGAAATCAACTCTTCTTGGTGTCTGTCGGAACGGGGGTGGTGTGAGTGACTGTTGAGGGCAAGCCCTCGTGTAAATTAGCCGAGAGATTACCACTCGAAAAGTTTTTGTTTTCTTAGAGGCTCAAACAACAAAACAAATCTCTCTTAATAGAATATACTTTTCTACCTGAACGACCCAACAGTGTCATTGATCGGGTGGGGTAGGTGATGTATCATTGCGGAAGTTCTTGGCAGTCTCTCTCTCTAGCGGACGGAAGATCCCGCAATTGACCCGGAACTCTCGATGGCAGATTCGAGACGCGATTCGAGGTAGCAGGGAAAGACACATACAAGAGCGCAACCATCGCGGGCGGACAGTGAAATAATGCTGTCCAGAAAATATGCACCGTGTCTACAAAGTACTCAAGAATATTTTCTAGACTATCTGCTATGCGACACCGTACGAAAACACTGTAAGATGGGTGGCGGGAAACGAAAGGTTTTACTCGCAAAACCCCTTCAATTCGATCGTAATTCGGCCACACCACTAACACTTACAATTACAAGAATATACTCTTTTCAATCAGGTCTATCGCCTCAAACTCCCAGACCTAACCGGAAACCCACTAATCGGAATCGGCTGCGTCAGCGCCCCCGGAGTTCCTCCCTGGAACTCTTCCACCCAATGAAACAACCGTTCGTACCCGCTTTCGTTCAGTACATCCTGATCAGCCATATAAACCACAACACCTCCTTCGATATGCTCCTCAGCAGGCTTACTTGCAGTCTCCACTAATGGAGATCCCCCTAGGTGCCCATGTGCCTCATGGACCTTTGCAGAATTTTAATTGAGCGCCTGTGGTAAAGTAGCTCTTCAACAACCGGTAAAAGCTGGCTCTCTGAGAACTTTCTGACAATTTCGCCCTCCATTCTCTCGTATAGAGCAAGACTGAAAAAATAAGGAGATCCGTTCCCTTTCCTTAAAGGACTCGCCTAGCTTTTGGATCTGGCTCTTTCTTCTGTCTCCAACGGGCATTCAGGCTCTTGTAGTTGCTCCATTTATACAAATGCTCAATCACAAAGCGTCTATGTTCCGTTTGAGCCCATTCGCATATTTGGCGGATTAGAGAAATCAAAGTCCAAGCGACGTTTTCGTCTGCGATGTCGACTGTCCGAATGCGTTTCGTTTTGTGTGAGATTAGTTAACTAGGGTGAAGATGGTGTTGCGAATGCGGAAGATTCATTGGCAAAAATGTTCTTCTCGATGTCCTTAACACGGAACCAGACGTACACCTTCCGTAGGGAGTTGCAACCATCAACGATATCCTTGTCGTAACACATAACCCTAGTCCACAAAATTAATGTATTCAGATTACTCGCATAACGCTTTAAGTGAGCTGACTCGATGGGGCAGAGCTTAGGCTTTACAAAACGGTGAGGGGTCAGAAACTTGGCGCTTAGTTACGCATTTGTAGCCTTTACACGATTATGATTTAGCCCGTTCAGTGTAACGACAAGATTCCCATGAAAGGCAAAGTCACTAATTCCAATCATCACAAGCCCCAGAATCACCATTTCAGCATAAGCAGCAATGCGCAGTAACGACTGTATTTCAATTTAAAAGCATATCTGATATTACAACGGCAACTAAAAAGAATGTAAAGCGCACCGGGTGTCGTGTATTCCAAATTGTGGGGTGTGTGTTCGAGTAAAAAAACCTGAAACGAGCGGCAGGTACATAAAATTTCAAATTCCGGGGCGTTCGAGCAATTATTCCCCTAAAAGATAGCGCTGAAGAAAAAACCCCATGTCTCGTTAGCCAATCCAATCTCCCCCCTCACGGGCCCCTGATGAGAATAGTCTTCGCGACGCTCGGATGGCCAGCGGAATCCATGGCGAACAGCATCCAGTACCCCGGAAGCGCGATACCGTAATCATTAGGGATGGTGAACCGGTAAGTGTTCGTCCCCGTAGTCGTAAGACTAAGCGGGATGCGTCGCTGGTCGGTATTGACGGTATGCGTAGCGGAGCCGTAGCGGACGAGCGACATGGCCGTGACGGCGGAGTTTGTGGTGACGGTGACGGTGTTCCCGGGCACGACGTTGGAGGACGAGACGGTGTTGATGACGGGGCGGGTGGCCCTGGTGCCGTCGGCGTTGAGCAGGTACTGCGGGGTGAAGATCTGCGCGTCGAAGTGGTTGGCGGAGCAGGTGTCGCAGAGGCCGCTGCCGCCGGACATGACGGTGCCGTCTAGGAGGAGCAGCGCGAAGCTGTGGTACACGCGCGGGATCGAGTTGGGGTTGAGCTGCGTGAACTGGTTGGTCGCGGGGTCCCACAGCTCCGGGGTGAATTGGAGGTTGGAGTCCTGGAACGGGGCGCCGACGGATTGGCCGCCCGTGACGAAGACTTTGCCGTCGGGGAGGACGACGGAGTTGTGGAATATGCGCGAAAAACTCATGTCGTTGATCCTCGTGACCGAGGGTGTGGTGTTTGGATTCCCGATCGTGATGACGTGTGCCGCGGCGGTTGCTCCCGAGTTGATGTAGTTGGGAGAGCCACCGAGGGTGAGGATTTTCCCCGCGACGGCATCGTACATTACAGCGGTGCCGCACATCGAGTCTGCGTCCGAGGCCCTGTTTCCTGCTCCTTGACGGGAGCCGCTTCCACCTGTGCCATACCAATTCATAGCCCGGCTAGGCCCTGCTTGGAATACCGATCCGCTCTTCCATCCAAAGAGCCAACCATGATTGTCAGCCCGATAGACACCTTGCGCGTCTGCGGTCAGCATGGGTGCAACAGGGCAAGATCCTAGTAGACTCCAAACGTTCGTCTTCGGGTTATAGATTTCGCCGTTCTTGCCTCCCTCTCCCCCGCTCCATGATCCTCCGATGGTGAAGATCCGTCCGTCCGAACACGTAGTTGATGCGTGATAGCCACGGGGAATCCGAAGATTCGCCGCGCTCGACCAACTATCGGTGGTGGGGGTATAAATGCTGGCCTTCTGGGAGGAGTCGCCTCCGGTAACAAGGGTGCGACCAGTTGCGTCTAGCGAGATACTGGGACAAAACATGTCGTGGCCTGTATTTGTGACAACCCGTTGGGTGACGCGTTGAGTAGCCGGGTCGTATAAGGCCGTGACAGTCAAACCACCGTCTCCGCCGAACGTCTTTGCGGACCAGGATGACCAAGCAACCACCTTGCCGGTATTGGGCTGAACGGATGCCGCAACCGGAACAAGCGGGAAGTTGATGGTTGGACCCCATTGTCCTTTGCCGTTTGGCGGTGGTACGAAGGCACCCGGGATAGCGACGTTAATCTCCGCTACGCTCGTCCAAGGGCCGCGACCCCCAGCCTCGGTCAGCGCTACGAGTCTGACAAACCGCGCATTAACAGACGGAAAATTCGAGCCCTTCAGGGTCGGGTCATCGGTCCATGTTCCGGTTGAGACTTGGTTGAAACTCGTCCCATCGGTGCTCACAAGGACCCGGTACTGCCCGATATTCCCGTTGGAATTGCCGTCTTGTCGTGGCAGATAGGTGATACCCTCGATGCTGATCGCAGACTGCATATCTATGGTTAGAGTATGGGGTAGCGGTGCATTCGTTGGATCCCATTGCGTATGCCAGATTGTTCCAGTGTCTGAGTCAAGAGTATTACCGGGGACTAGGGTACCCTGAGAGCTATCTGCGCTCGCTGTCCACCCGCCTCGTGATGCGAAGTTTTTTTTGAGACGAACACGTTAATCTCCGCAGCGCTTGTCCAGGGGCCACGACCCCCAGCCTCGGTGAGGGCTACGATTCTAATATACCGTGCTGGAATGGTCTCGAAATCCGCCGCCTTCTCACTGTTGTCGTCGAGCCATGTCCCAAAAGCGACAAGATTGAAGTTCGTCCCATCGGTGCTTATAAAAACCTGGTGCTGCCCAATATTCCCGTTGGAATTGCCGTCTTGTCGTGGGAGGTAGGTGATGCCATCTACAAAGGATGTAGTTTTCATATCGATAGTTATAGTATGAGGCAGCGGTGCATTCGTCGGGTCCCATTGAGTATGCCAGATCGATCCTGTATTACCGTCGAGAACATTAGCACCAACTAGTGTACCCTGGGCACTATCGGTGGCGACTGTCCAACCGGCTCGAGAAAGCGCATCTCCGGCGATTGGAGCCGCAAGGGCTTGGGGTTGAAGGGTGATCCTCTCCGCTGCTAAAAGATCTGCAGGCGGAGGTACGAAAGGGACCGTGCGGGCATTGGCTACTCTTCCGCAGAGGGTAACGAACAGCAGAGCGCTGGACATCCATGTTGGCACCATCATCGCGATGCGGGGGGCCTGCGAGGCTTGCTACAACTGTGCGATAAAGACAGTATGGGTGACGGTAGATTCCCCCGGTGCGATAAAGACAGTGGTGGTGGTGGTGGTGGTGGTGGAATTCTCCGTTGTCCTTGAGGTTCTCTCAAAGGGACGAGCTGAAGCTCGGGTTATATAGAAAGGCCAACCCACCAAGAAATCGTGGGCGCTATCGACGTCGGATTCAAGGCGGGGAGAGTCCCCCTGAGCCAGTTGGTCCAAGGCAGCAACCGAGCGGGAATGGCCAATGACGGAGCAAGGCGCATGGGTGAAACCAACGCGAGGAAAAAACATTACGAGATATTTTACCGGCCTGGGTTCAGATGGCAATTTCAGAAAGATGTCTCGGTCGCCACCCGGCAGCCCAATGACAGCGAGCGCTCCACCCCACGATCGCAGCCCAACCGCTCCCACGAGAAAATAGCACGCACGCCCCCTGAGTTTGCATCTTGATGGGAGCTTATACGAGATAAGCTTGGCAAACCCAACTTAATTGGTGGCTTGACAGGAGCTCCGCGTGCGACACGGCTCATCTCGGCGGCGCTGCGCTCCCATTGGCGTCGCCTTTAGCGACGCTTCAACTCTAATCTCCACCCTCGAGATTAGAGCGGAGCTTGTAGATTCGGAATCACTGCGCTAACGATGAAGAGGCAGCAGCGGAGCACGTCTTGTTGGATTCGATCAGGGGATGCCGAGAAGGGAGAAAGGGGGTAAGCCGACGAAAGCGGTATGGAGTGTCAGCCACCGTCAAGCCGCCCAAACCGTTCAAGCCGCTCAAGCCGCTCAACCAACACCGACAAGAGGTCGAGATAAGCGAGGCGAAAAGCGCACCGAGAGTGACAGGCGAACATGCCAACATGCGAACATGCCCCCGAACCCGGACGCATCTTCACCGATACGTACATACCGGCGGTGGCGACCCAGCAATAGTTAATATGGGTTAATCATCCATAAGCCCTCAGCCAACGTAATCATCCTCGGATCAAGGACACCCTCGTTATCGCGCGCGCCCCTATTCCGCTTAATAAGCGACTCACCCCCAGTCGCTCAACCAACCACACCCCATAAGTCCCAGCTAATCCAGAAGCGAGCGCACACCCCCTAAATCCTAACCCCTTACCGGCCCCTTACCACCAGCACGCGAAGCTCAGCTGCACCGCACCTCCAGCCGCGGAGGTTCTCCCAAAGGGACATGGCACGATCGACACCCGCCAGGGGGCCAGAGCAGCGCACACGCGGGCGAGCACAAAGGGATCGACTCGGGGCGGGGTAGAACAATAATAATAAATAACAGCGATAATAGCAACCCCCCCCCCGGCCAGCCAGCCAACCCAGGGCGCGCGCGGGCGATGCCGAACGCATCACGTCAAATGTCAGGGCCCCCGCCAAGCGAGGCGCCTTCCCCGAAACGGCAGGATCCCCAGCTCCAGATGCGGCATTCGCCATCCCCCCGTCGGTGCTGTCGTGCGTGGCGGCAGGGGGGCGGCGTGCGTGCAGCGCGGCGCGGAATTTGCTCGGAGAGAGTTTGCGCGCGGGGACTCCCGGGCGAGTCCTGGGCTTTGGTGTGGAATGCCCAATGTCCGGGGGGTTGTCGCGCATTCCTTCTCCGATGGCGATGGTGCATGGGTGTTTTTTTGCTCCGGGGATGCGCTGGGGATTGTTGGGGTGCGTAAGCTGGTTTTGTAGGGTTACAGTGACAAAAGGTCGAAGGATGTGCGATTCGTGTCTGTTGGCGGCGGGCCTGTATGGAATGATGGCTTGGAGGCCTTAATTCGACGAATCCTTGCTCGCAGTGTCGCATTTAATTCCTGGTGTTTTAATTTTTTTTTTTCACGTTAAATTGAGGGTGCAAGCGGCATTGTCGTGGGTCTGCCTGTATGCGCACGCTTTTGGCACCGAGCCTGGGTCCTGCAGACGTCTTATCGACCACATACACTGCACGTCAGTCATCTCCACATTCAGGCTGCATGACGACCCGACAACTAGTTCCTTTTTCTGTCTTTCAACCCGATAAATTCTTCCTTTCGAGTGTTGCGATTTTCGAGGACCTCGGCCCCAGCGTAGCTTTGAGGTCGCAGGTCACGCGGGCCATTATCGGCGGCACTTAACCCCTGAACCTTACTACGTAGCATGTCATGGAAGTAGGATTGGGTTTTGCTGCTGTTTGGACCCTGGCTAAAGCCCATCGGGCGGACTAGCATCATCTCGGATCCGGTTACTACGGCGCGTTGGTAGTGTCGATTCAAAATCACCGCAAGGAGATAATGTTGGAATGGAAGGGTTAGAATGACAGCAAGCATGGCTGCTGGCATGCAGATCTTTCGCTTAAGAGGAATGGGGGTTTGGCCACTCTTGCAGGACGCTAATTAATTTGATCCTACGTTAGCTATCTTGCAAGATTCCGCACCCCTCCTCCGACGATAGCTGATGTTAGCGTTAGGATCTAGGAAAATCGATCGTGGAACATATGACACATATCATTGACTATCCTCCGCACTCCACCCAGAATGGAGAGTCAAATTGCCAACTCCTAATTGTGTTGTAGGGTTAGCACTCCCGGGTGGCTTGTATGTGGCTGACGCGCCCTACCGCTCTATGCTAGGGTAAGTCCTTTTGCCGCAGCCTCTGTGTAGAAGGGACGTTGTAAGAAATTAGAATGCAAAAAGGTGGAAGAAGATCTTGTGGGCGAGTCCACTCCCGATAGTAACACCGACCCCGGCCTCCCACAAAGTAGAATCGAGCCAATTAACATACAACAGAAGTGGTCGAGCAAAAGGTTCTTGTGAGGCAATATTTCCGGCTTGGCGCCAAGAAGGCAAAAGGGGTAAACGAACGAGAACTAGCGGAGCCGCGTGGTCAATGCGGCTATATTACCAATCCCTATCGGCCATGACACCTCCTTTTGAGCATTCGGCCCCGAGGACCCAGGCCGTGGCCGAGGCCATACCTCTATTGTAAGGCTATGGCGATTCTCGCGGTATGGTGGAGGAGTTCGGTATGTATGACGTCACTAGACGTCGTTTCGCGGGCACGGATACGTAGGCACACAACTGTATGTAGAATCAATTCAATTGACTATATAACGACTGGCTAGCTAGAAGAGAAGTTCTACGAGTGCGGGTGCTGCCAGGCACCTTATGTGTTGGTGGGTTCGCCCCGCGAACCGCAGAATAGGGGTCAGGGGTAACCCACGTGATCTACCCCCCTTTTCCGATTAGGAAAGCTAACAACAAACTTTTCATGTGGCAGCGCCACAGCATATCCACAACACCCTCTGACATCATAGGGTCCAAGAATAGTCGCAAATATCATATGCGAGGTGTTCACGACGTCCAATCCCTCAGCTATGACACATATCCTTCCCGGTTAGGGAGGTGGTCAGCAATCCTTCGGCTTAGCACCTTTGCAACACGAAACATTACTCGAATTCTTGCTTTACGCTCACTATGAGCTCTACCGTATATATAAGGGGACTGTCATACTTTGGCGTTCCTTCGTTCAGTTCATTGGAAGCCTCTTGGCCGCTTCTTGGCAGTGGTGGCATACGGCAGCAGGCTATTGACAATGGCTGCCCCATTCGTAGCGTCAAGGAGCATATAAAACGCCTTGGGAATACCCTCGTTCTTTCACGTATAGCTAGCAAGAAATAAAATCTATTCTACACCATATAACGTGCTCTAGCCTTTCAACATCTGTGAATATCCTAACCATCCAACAACATCATGGCATTCAAGCAATACGGCGTCGGAACACGCCCGCAAGCACGCGCTCTCGCCGAATATGGTTTCACGGCCAAGCAGGCGATGGAGATCACCGGAGTTTCAAAGTGGAATATCTCCAATTTGAAAAAAAGGGCTCGGCAACGCGGTTACGAACCCCGCGAAATCGCGCGTGTTGGAGCTGGAATACGTGCGGGACCTACGACGGCCACGCGCGACAACGGAAGAACAAGGATTGGAAGAATGTTCATATGGCTGGGGTCGCTGCTGGGTTCTCTAAGCGAGGGGCGCTAAGCCCTTTGGCTGCAGCCTCTGTAATCTACTCTAGTTTCCAACGAACGATCCCAGTCTATTCTTTCTGCTCCCTAGATGCTTTCAACATACCACATGCCCCACCACCGCCCGCTTCAACAGACCTTGACCGACCTCGCCTCCACATTGCTCCCCGCGACATCGACGAAAACCTCGCCCACAACGCTCGCGAAGCTAACGGATACGCTCAGCGTCTCGCGCGGCCACAGCGTGACGTAGTTGTCCGACCAGAAGACGGGGACGACGTCCGGCCCGCCTTTGCCCGCCACCAGGTTCATGCGCAGGAAGAACGCCGGCACGTCCGACTTGTTCTCCAGCACCACCTGCGCCCGCACCGTGCTGCCCTGTTGTTGCGGCGGGGGCACCGCGACGTCCACGGACGCGGGCGCGATCCGGAAGAGCGCCGTTAGGTTCGAGTACTCCGCCACCGGCGTGTAGTACCAGGTCGAGTTGTCCCGGTCGAGGACGTCGTTCTTGCGCGGCAGCCAGTACACGTTGCGGCTGAGGACCGAGCCCGAGCCGTCCCGCAGCGCGAGTTTAAGGAACGCGACGTCTTCGATCTTGTCGATCCCGGGGACTTCGCTCAGCTGCTGCGCGGCGTTTGGCGACGCTTTGGCGGTTATATCTTTTCGGGCGAGGGTCTTGCCGGTCGTGTCGATGAGGTCGATGGACACGTTTCGCGAGCCTTGGGAGGTGAGCGAGTGGCTGGTTAGATAGACGGTCTTCTGCTCGTAATCGTAGGAGACGTGCTCGGGCCGGGCCCCGACTTTGACGCCGAAGTACGAACCCGCTGGCTTCAGATAGTAGTCGAAAAGCTGCCAGTGCAGGTTGGGCCAAGCGCCATTCAGCATCCAGTATATGCTTTTCCAAGCTCAGCAGTTAGTGGACCGTTCGGGAAAGCTTTCTAGGGCCGTGGTACTTACACGCCAGTGGAAGGGCGCTTTGCGCTTTTGCGCGCAGCGTACGCCTCGAACTCAGAACGGGTCGCCTCAAAGTCCATGATCTGCGCCTTGAGCAAATAATCATCGAGACTACTGGGCTTGCCGTAACGAGCGAACAAGCCCCCGTTATAGATCGAGCGATCGAAAAAGGTCGACACGTTGGTGGACATGTGATACAATCCTTTGGTAGGCTGAGTCCACAAGTCCTTCATGTCTTCAGGCGACAGGAATTTCTTCAAACTGCCAAGCTCCGGGGTGCCTACGCCGGAACCAAGCTCGGACCCAAAGCCAAAAGCTGCACCGAGGTCGTCGCCGTACCAGTAGTTCGGAGGTACCCAGTCGTAGGGTCCATCCATCTTCATACCTGACTGCCCGAGGAGGTCCGGAAATCCACGTCTGGCTGCGGATGAA
The DNA here is from genome assembly GCA_020080175.1 of Glutinoglossum americanum. Classification (NCBI taxonomy): domain Eukaryota; kingdom Fungi; phylum Ascomycota; class Geoglossomycetes; order Geoglossales; family Geoglossaceae; genus Glutinoglossum; species Glutinoglossum americanum. Next base: position 99,045 of record JAGHQL010000052.1, on the reverse strand, counting down.
ATGATAGGGTTTGTCCAATCCATGCGATTGAGAGCGTCCACGTAGATCTTGGTTGCTCGGTCGTCTGGCCAGAAGTCGGAGCCGACGAGAAATGCTAGCATGCTCGGGTGGTTTTGCATCATAGCAGCCTCGTGTGTCATTGATACGTTGGCGGTCGAATAGTCAGCATCATTCCATATCACCCCGTCTGCTTCGTCGTTGTAGGTCCATCCCTCCCACTTGTCGCAGCACTCCCAGCCAGCGAGCACCATTAGACCCATGCGGTCAGCCAGGTCGTAAAATTCGGGATGCTCCTGCTTGCCCTCGAGACGGACTGCGTTAAGACCCATGTCCAAAACGTACTGAAATTGGGTTCTCAGTCGATTGAGATCGAAGCGCATAAACATGTCTGACGAGTAACCGGCGCCCATAACAAGAAACGGGTGTCCGTTGACAACGAACGCCGTGTCATTATGAGCGTTAACGGATGAAGTGACGTGCCTAATCCCAAACGAGCGCTCTTCCGCAACATCAGAGGTAGCGTTAGAGACAGTGCCCGAGATAGAAACGTCTGCGCGCACTTTATAGAGAGGTTGGTCGCCCCATGCGGAGGGCCACCAAACCTGTGGGTCGTCAAGCGAAACCGTCATGGAAACAGTCTTTTCCTCGCCGGGCTGAAGCTTAACAGTTTGGGAAACAGAGGCTTTCTGCGACCCTTTTTCGGCCTCAATAATAGCATTAACCTTCGCGTCAACAGCCTTGCCGCCGTTGTTACAGACGTCCGTCTTAATGGTGACTGCGACTTTGCGAGCACTGGGGTCTTTAAAATCGGTCACAATTCGCGGCGGTGACATCGAAACTGGCCCGGTTTGAGAGACCTCGACGTATCGCCAGACGCCTGTGCCGTTGTCAGGGGGATAAGGGTTCCAGTCCACGAAGCCCATGGCAAAGTCACGGAGGTAATTAGTAGGATAGGTAGTGATAAGGATGCAATTTTTCCCTTGTAGGACATGCTGCGTTACCTCGTACTTTTGGCCACCGTACGAGCCGACCTGCACGTCTTTCGAAGCAATAAGCACACCGTTGATGTATACATCTCCTCTCGACGTAACGCCATTGGTCTGAACGAAGTAGTGCTGTCCTGGTTCTGGATTCAACACGAATTCCTCTCTGTATATCCAAGGCACGTTGAATGCCGAGTAGTCGACCTCTGTGTCCAAGTTATCGGAAAAGAAGAGCTTAGAATCTTGATAGATACCGTTCTCTAGGAGCCCGGCCATAATCGTCCCTCTCGGCGAGACGCGATACCAGGCAGAGACATCGGTGCCGGCGCGTGACAAAGCACTTGTGCTGTTGGAGACATGTTGGGCCGATTGCATGTACCATCCCGGGATGATTGCCCGGTCACCAGCAACAGATACGAGAGCGGAAGAGGCCGATCCATCGCTCAGGCTAACGCCAAGGCCTGCCAGAGCAAGCGCCGTGAGAAATATGCGGACAATTAAAATTGCTTGCATGGCTCATAGAAGTCCTCTGAAGCTTTCCAAAGTACCTCATAGAAGAAGTGATGTATCCACCGGCCATACGGAGCAACTGCGGCTATATAAAGTAACCGGGAAATTGGATCAGCTCGTATACCTCTTCCAGAATGCCAAGTGCAGCCCTTGCTCCAACCCCCCCACACTATTCGTGTTTCAAGCGAAAAGTTTCAAGGGAGGGGTGTTGTTCGATGGGCGCGACTTGCGTATCTACCCGGTTAACGACTGACTTATTCTTTTCCTTACCCACCAGTCTAGACGCGATCCCAGTGAAGGGGCTCATTCAGAACGACGATATAATCGAATGGGGTCAGTAGCAGGGTGTCTGGAAACCCGTCTAGAATCCACAAGCGCAGGGAACATGTAAGCATCGCAGGATGAATAGTGCAGGGTCGTCACGCAAGTTGCTGAGAAAGCATGGTTGTGTGCTTATTCTCGGAAAGAGTGAAGAGCCGCGCACGGTCTCGGCATCATGCTGGTTAGTAATATTTCGCCGCTTTCAGCCAGGGGAGCCCGACGACCTCCGACAGCCAAAGCAGCAACGTTTTCCAACGGAGTTCTCCGCAGGGCATGCCAAGCTTCCCCGCTCGAAGTGCGGGGTCGTTTCACAAAACCCCCACATCTTCTATCCCCGCAGAGAGACGGATATAGACCCCTGGAACTAAAATAGAAGACAGGAAGGGATGGTGAGATCACCACCGGCATTCTACATTTTCCTCGTCTTTCTTCGAGCTATTTTTCTGCCTTCTGTTTCCGCGCATGATCACCAAGAAGAGGTCCTCTCGTCTGCGCATGTTGACGAGAAGGAGAGAGATGAATTGAGGGATAGATGGGGATTTGATGTATGTATTTCGCGGGTGTTCCAGCCGATTGAGGAAGATGAAAGCTGATGAAAGTGCGATGTTGGTTGGGATGCTAGTTGGGCTATTCTGGGATCTCCACCTTCGCGCACCAGCGACATGTGAAATGCCTGACGCATCCGGAAGAGAGGTTTGATATCGGTATCATTGGAGCGCCGTTTGATACGGCTGTTACTTATAGGCCTGGTAGGTGATGCCTTGGATTGGGTTTTTGAGGTGCTCAACCTGTTTTTGGGCTCGGGCTATAAAAATCTATCTTACCGATTATCCAGTCTTTCTTTTCCAAATTCCAGTTCCGAAACGCCATCGTTGTGTCTCTTTAAGCAAATGTTTCGGGAGGAGGCTAACTAAACTCCAAATACCAGGTGCGCGTTTCGGGCCTCGTGCCATACGTGCCGCTTCCTCCCGTCAAACCTCCTTCCGCGGCTTCAACACACGTGCGTCAATGAATCCATATACTTCGTGGGCCACTATTATTGATTGCGGAGACATTCCGATCACGCCGTTCGACAATGCTGTTGCTCTCACTCAGATGTCTGAAGCTTTCCTACAGCTCGGCTCCTATCTCCCGGCATATGCCGGCGGTCCCCATACTCTGAGAGACATTGGGAAGGACCGGAAACCGAAGCTGATTACGCTGGGCGGAGACCATTCGGTAGCATTGCCAGCGCTCCGAGCGCTTAATAAGATATATGGGCATCCGATTGCGGTTCTGCACTTTGATGCACATCTCGACACATGGGACCCGGCAGCATATTCTAAAAGCTGGCGCTCCCAAACTAGCGACTTTACTCACGGCTCTATGTTCTGGATTGCGAGTAATGAAGGTTTGATCCTGAACGGATCATCCGTACATGCAGGGTTGAGAACCAGGATCGGCGGCGATGGGTGGGACGACTATGACGATGATGATAGACAAGGGTTTCTAAGACTATCTAGCGACGATATTGATGAGATAGGGCCCAATGGCATCATTGAGGCAATCTTGGCGAGAATTGGAACCGAAACTCCCACTTACTTGAGTATTGATATCGACGTTATTGACCCGGGTTTGGCGCCTGGAACTGGCACCCCCGAGCCGGGTGGCTGGACGACAAGAGAGATGATCAGGATTTTAAGGGGCATAGAAGGACTGAATGTAGTGGGAGCCGATATCGTTGAGGTTGCGCCTGCTTACGATAATCGGGGAGAGAGCACAGCCTTGGCTGCCGCGCAACTGGTATACGAGGTTATCACTAGCATGGTGAAGAGAGAGCTGAAACCCAGAGTTGTGAAGAGTAGTCGAAAGGATGAATTGTAATCTACCTTGATTCTACGATAACTCCTAGCCACTTAGATCTTCGCCTAGCAGATACACACTCTAGCAATCGCAAGGGATACGAACGCAATCCTAGCAATACAAAATGTCACACAAAGCTACCATTAACACACGCGCAGACTAGGGAACGGTGCTCTTGTGTATTATGCAGCGGGTAATGTTGCCAGGTCTCTAGAGTGCCTACGTTTGCAAGATAACTTGTAGTCGGTGATATGGATCACGAAACAAGTGATACTTGCCTATTGTTAGGTCGTTCAGGTAGAAATGTGTGTTCTTCATAGTTATGTTGTACGTGTGTCTAGCTAAAACTTTTAGAGTGGTAACCACTCGGCTAATTTACACGAGGGTTTACCCTTAACAGTCACTACCACCATCCCACCATCTCGGCTCCGACACCTATGAACGGAGTATCAAAAGAGGCAAGCCGGTCTAAACCACAGCGGTGGCCTCGCACCAACCCCGAGAAGCCCCGGAAGAAGCCTGACCTGATCCTGTTGTAAAGCTCATGAATAATGACTGGGGTTGTCGAAGTATTTAGTCTGCGGACAACTAGCAACCTCTTCTGTTGAGGGCCAACACTTTGACTTGACATACTAGAAACCTACCAAAGGATAATGATATGTGACTAAAATAATAAAAACAAATTTTTCTGAAATTACATTAACTTTTTTTCAATGTTAGTTTGATAGAGGATCGGACAGAGAGATCTAGTAACTTATTATTAAAAGAATTATTTAAAAAAAAATATTAAATTGATTCTTTTTCTCAAAAAATAATCAATATATTAGATACTAGTACTACTTAATATTGTAAAGATATTATCTTATCTGAATATTCAGTTTAAGATCAATAACTTTATTTCCAAAATTAATTTAATATCACTTATCAGTAAGCAATGAATATTACCAAGCATTGAACTTTTCACAACCCTCAGACTTTTTAATTACTACATTCAGTCTAGTTTTTCCAAGTAGCCAAAAATTTAGCCACTTAGGGAAACTAAACTATTTAAGTATTAATTTAACATGTTCTTATATTATATTCTATCTTTCCATACTTGCTATAGTGATAAGTGATCAATGGACCAGCTCTGTCATTACCACCCCTACAATGCTTTTCTACTTGCACTTGCTTATTTACTTCTCTTTGAGTTAAAATGCCTATAGTATTCTCAACTTCAATTAGTCCTCTTTTACTAACATGTATTCTTTTAGCTCTTTTGTACTTGCTAAGAGCCTTTAAAGTCTTCTCAAAGATATCAATTTAAGTATTCACAAGTGAGAAATTATGTGCTATAACTTCTAATCCTCTTACTGTCTGAGTAAACATATTTAAAATTGTCATTGATAAGCTATCTTGATGATAAGCAATTTTGTTTTTCACAAATTTGGCTTGAAAGAGTATCTTAATATTATAGTAACTACTAGGTAAAGGCCTGGTAGGCCACCAAACAATCTAAAAAAGAGAGCTAGCATTAAGAAAAGCCAGCGGAGCATAAAGGAAATTATCCTATATATAATATACTAAGTCAATAACATATAAATGAGGCTCGCAAGACTCTACCAATAATATTATAAAGGAACTTTATATGGGAGCATAGTTAGTGATGAAGGAACTATATAAGCATTATAGAAACTCTATATAGGAGTATGGCTGGCAGCAAAGGAACTATATGGGCATCATAAGAACTCCATATAGGAATACGGCTGGTAGTGAAGAAACCGCATAAGTATTATAGGGACTCTATATAGAAGCACCAGTAGTAGCAAAAGGCATGGCCAGTAATAAGGGAACTACATGAGCATCATAAAGACTTCCCAATGAAAGCACAGCTGGGGGCAAGAGGTCTGTATACATACATAGAGGGAACCAGGCAGGTCTCTACCTGTGAGCCCCTCAGAGTCATTAGTATATATAGAAAGCTAAGGAGGGTTCTGAAGAGAACCTCATCGGTCAATACTATAATTACCTTAGATAGACTATTAAAGACTATTAGGCCTATTCTCCTCTCATGCCACGTGGCTAGCCTCCCTTACTCCATTGTAACCAGTTCCTTAAAGCTAGCTTAGCCTTGATGCCTGTAGCATCCAACCTTTGTAGCCCAGCTTATATAAGTAGTAGTGATATAATTCTATTTAAAAACTCCAAAACATGCGACATCAAGTATTTGAGTTAGGTGTGATGAATGAGGAGGAAGACAAACGGCTACAATATTATGAGTCTTGCAGTATTCATCAAACTTGATAGATATATAACTTTTATGCCTATTGAGTATTAACATCTGGTATCTATCTTTCTTTAAAGAACAAGTATGTTTATTGAAATATTGAATCCAATTCAAGCCTGTTGTATTATCTGTTTATCTATTTTCAGTTAGTTTAACTACCCAGTTGTGTGGTAAGTTACCTTTAGTATACTAATCAGTAAGATAAACCATACTCTTGACTACCAAAAATGGAGAAATATTATAACTGTCTGTATTGATACAAGCAATAGCAGTAACCTATTTTCAATTACCAGGCTGTATTCTCTTTCTTTTTCTCTTTCAATCAGTCTTTATAATGACCATATTACTAGAAATCACTCCAATCATAAATTCAGCCTTATCAAAGTTTCAGATGTTACTATCTTGAATACTATATTTAGTCTTTATATTTGCAATATGCTAGAACCAAACTTCAAGAAGCTTGAAATCTTCACATTGAGCCTTTTAGTAATCATAGAAATATAAAGAATGTGTCTTTAGCTCTAGAGTGTATTTTACAAGTTGATACACCTAAAGCTTACTGATTAGAAGTCCATGATATAATGCAAGAATTGTGTTAGTTATATCTTCTATATCTATCATAACTTACAATCAGTTACCTGGCGAGGCTGCTGAGTCTTTATGGCTAGATAATTAGTTTATGTGACATCAATGACGTCTCATCTATATGGTGATATAAACTTTGGAAGTATATATTCTGAAGTCAATACTAGAAGCTTGTATTCTTATAGCAATATAATCTCCTATGTCACGGCACACAGAGCCGCAAGGGGTAGAGCTCGCGAGCTTGGACCAATATGTGGTCCGTGCTCGAGCCAAGCCCGCAACCCCTTCTTTCCGACCGACGGAGTTGACCCTTCAACCTCCATCGGTCAACACACCTCTTGTATATAGTTCATCTAATAGAAGCCACCCGGTGGCCCCATATCCATCTTCCTACCCAGTTTATCTACCTCTGACATCCCGCCGGACCTCCTGTCATGCCGTGACACCTATTCGAGCTCGAGAACTCATTCGCGAGCCCACGGACGACCTCCCGAACGACCCCCTCGAGCCTCGAGCACCCGCGGCACCCCCCTAGGACCTGACATCCTAGTTATTATACATTTACTATTATATATATATATAACCTGCTAGCCTCTAAGCAGGAAGTCAGCGATCAGTCTTTTACATTTCTTACCTGCTAGAATCAAGTCTATCCTATCTACCATGCATTCTAAGTCAGACTGATATATAGTTATCTTCAAACTATTGAGTCAACCTATTAGTCTTTAAATACCTAAGTCTTATCTATATATAAGTTAGGTGACTAGCTATTGTTGTCACTGCAAGGTATGATATCATACTATTACTAAACCTCCTAAGAACCTTTAGCGTCAGAGTACCTTCATGTCATCTTAATATCGAAAGTTCTTACAATATCCTTCAGTCAGGGAGAAAACCTTCAATTGTCTAAGTCAATTATATACTGAATAAGGACCTCCTTCTCTAATTTATCTAGAAGTCAAATATTTGGTCTGGTTTCTGCTTTTGATTATCTGTCATTCATTCTGAAGTGGAGAGTAGTATCGGATACATCATAAATTTGTACACCTTTGTATTACCTTAGTATCAAGAGTTTTTATAACTTTCTTCTTTTTATTTCCACAAAAATTATCTCAGTGAAAGAAGCCTTTAACTGATACTTCTCTTTTTTTTAATTACTAAAAAGTCTTTATTAGTTAAATAGATGATAAAAAAAATAAATAAATAAAGAAAAATTATATATTGTATAATTATTAGCTTATAAACAAATCTACAAAGAGTAATATTATCAGTAAACTTTATATTAATTGAATCTTATTTGAAGAAAAAAAATAGACTTGGTAAAAATGCAAGTCTATTGCTGTAAGAATGATAGAATATATAAGACATATAGGGAGTAATGTAATATATTAGAAGATAGATAATATGTATTAATTAAGAAGATAGTATAATATATAAGAATGTATAAAAAATGATATAATGTATTAGAAGATAGATGATATAGTAGCTAAGAGAATAAGTGATAGTAGTAGTGTAGAGAATAATATATATAAAGAATAATATAATGTATGTGAGTTTGAAGAAAAAAAAAATCTATTATCTTCTACTTTAAAGTACTTTTTCTAGTTCCTTTTGCTGTCTTGATACAAGTTACTTAGTTTAAAATATTTAGGTTAATTACTTTTTTTCTTACTAAAGATAGTTTTTGTATAGAGAGTTTTTATGAGATAAGGCTTTTGAATAGTAATACAAGTAAATCTCATAGCTTAAGTTAGCTAGCTAGTATTAAGTAAAATAAGGAGAATTAGTTATGAAAATTAGAAAATTAATTTAAAAAAAAATTCCCTTCAAAAAAGATTGCTTCATGACCACTCTTATCTCCTTCCTTTTTCTCTCATTGCTACTTTTCTGCTATAGCTTCTATCTTCTTTACTTTCTCTTCCAATACTATTATCTTTCTCTTTATCTCTTCTTATCTTTTCTCTTTCTTCTCAATTCTCTTCACTCTTCTTAATCCCTTTTCTACTACCTTTTCTATCACCTTATACATCCTTACTACCACCTTACTTCTACTTCTATCATACCTTCCAACTTATTTAACTTTCCTATAATATTCCTCAAGACCTTTTCTGTCACCCCTACCCTTCTTTCAAACCCTTCTATCCTCTCTTTTAACTCCTCTATTCTCTCCTCAACCCTCTCTATCTTTTTTTCAGTCTTTATTATCCTCTCCTTTAAGTCCTCTATCTTTTTCTTAACTTCCTCTATCCTTTTCTTCAAGCCTCCTACTATTTTTTTAATTCTCCTTACTACTGTCAGGAATTCTTTTCAGTAATCAGTATTCTTATTAAGAATAATATACTTGAGTAGCTGATCTTTCTCTTTAATTATTAAGGTATATTAGCATATTAGATAAATGATAGAAAAATAAATAAATAAAAAGTCGTACATAAATAAGGTGGTTCTATCTTTAAATAAAAAATCTTCTCAAAGTTTGAAACCACTAATAGAGTTTAATCTAGTTTTCTTAGATTTGTAAAAAGAAAATAAATGCTATATACATATAGGTTCAGATGATGCTACAGTAGCCTTGGTTACATGATATGACATAAGAAAAGAATGGTAAAAGAAGATAGTAAGAGAGGGACAGACAGTAGTGTCATGACCTACAGTCAGTTACCCGGCGAGGCTATTAAGGCCTCCACAGCTGGGTAACTAGCTCAGGTTATATAAATGGTGACTTACTTATATGGCTATATAGATTCTGCAAGTATACATCCTTATTACTTTATGACGTCTAGTCTATTATTAAATACCCGTCATGTATATAAGTGGCTTGCTGGCCTCCCGCTGGAGGTTAGCAATTAGTTCTTCTACATTTCCTGCTTACTAGAATCAAGTCTATTCCATCTACTTTACATTCTAAACTAGGCCAACATCAAGTCGCCCTGAACTATCAACTATCAAGTTTATCCATTAGTCCTTATACATCTAAACCTTACCTAAATGCAGACCAGTTGGCAAGCCATTGTTATCACTGCAGGGTGTGACGTCACACTGTTATCGAACCCCCTAGATCCCTCGACGTCAGAGTGCCTTCATATTACCTTGGTATCGAGAGTTCTTACAAGTAAGAGAAGAATATATAATGGCTACTTATATAAGCTAGGTCACAAAAGTTAGATGCTACAGGTATCAGAACTAAGCTAGCTCTAAAGAGCCAGTCATAAAGAAATAAGGGAAGCTAATTATGTAATATGATGGAGAAAGTAACTTTATTAGTCTTGATAGTCTATCTATAATGATTATGAGTATTGACTGATAAGGTTTTTTTTTGGGCTCTCTTTAGTCTTTTTATATACTAATAGTCTTAAGAAATCTGAGAGTAAAAGCTCGCCTAGCCTTCCTTTAATTAACTAATAACTAAGTTATCTATTGACCCTATGTGGGTCTCTTAACTATGGTCCTTTATTTATATATATATGTAGTCCTCTTATCATGGTATGTAGAGCTACAAAGGGTAGAGCTCATAAGCTTAGACCAGCATGTCATCTGTATTTGAGCCAAGTTTGCAAGCTCCTTTTCTAACTGACAGAGTTGACCCTTCAATCTCCATCAGTCAATATACTTCTTATATATAGTTTATCTAATAGAAGCTATATAGTAACTCTATATCTATTCTACTATTCAGCCTGTCTACTCCTGATGTCCTACCAGAACTCCTATTAAGTTATAACACTTATTTAAGCTCAAAACCTACCTACAAACTCTTGGACAATCTTGTGAGTGACTCTTTCAAACCTTGAGTACTTACAATGCTCTCAAAGACTTGATATCTCTCGTCACTAGCTATACTTTTATATAATACTCTCATAATACCTATACAGTTCTTCTATTACTAACTATACTTCTATATAGAGTTTTCATGCTACCTATATAGTTTTTTTACTACCAGTCATACCTTTTGCTATTAGCTATACTTCTATGTAGAGTTTTTTATAATGTCATTAGTAGAGTCCTTGTGGACTTTATTTATATATCATCTACTTAGTATATTATATCTAGAGTAGTCTCTTTTATACTCTACCAGCCTTTCTTAGAACTAGTCTTTCTTCTCAGCTTATTCAGTAGCTGACTAGACCCTTACCCAGTAGTCACTATAATACAAGTATGATTTTAATTACTTATTTTACCTTGTAAACTGCTTCTTTCAAGTCCTCTATCCTCCCTATCTATTCAAACTGCCTTGTGAGCCTATTGCCTAGGTTGTTCAACCTTCCTGCAAGATCTGAATGGCCTTCAGGTGTGGCCTCAACTGCTTGCTCTGCCTTGCAGACTGCTTCTTTCAAATCCTCTATCGGAAAGCCGTGGGTCCTGCCGCTTTTATCGCCAAGCCACCATTAAGCGAGCTCCGGTTATCCAATGGTGCTACCATGACGAGGCCAATGCCGACCGTAGTTCAATTTGCCAATTGTTAAAATTCTTGTAATGGAGGTGCGGGTATGCCGCTCGGCAGCATGCATGTTTCCACGGGAGTGGCTCCTGCACCGGGAAGGATCGCTGGTTGCTCTTTTGCTGCCTTTACTTTCTAGAAGGCAGTTCGTTTCATTAGTCAAGTCTCTCCTGTATGCCCGCTGCGTGCTCACGATGGTAACACCTAAAAGCTCTGTAATTGGCGAGTTATCTCCCTGCGGTTGCGTCTAAGACTTCGGCGTTAGCGTAATGAGCTATGTCTGACGGCAATGGCTGAGACCCAACGAACCTCTCTCGCAATCCTTCGTATGATGTAGAGGCATGAAGGAACTGATCCCCATAACGTAGGCTGCATTAGTGGTGGACGTCAGCGTTCTAGACCCGCTGGAGCGATATTCCCCAGCCAACTGATCGAACTGTGGCGTTCTCCGCGCGAGCTGTGTTTGCAAAATTTTGGCGTCTCTTCCGATACCGGGGATCTTGGTATTGGACAAGTCGGTAAGTTCCGGAGTAGACTCTAAAAACACCTAAAAGCTACGATGCGCGATCGGGTTTAAAGTTTAGGATCTATTTCTTTAACCTACATATCGCCTTTAGAACTCGCTCTACGTTGTAGGTTATGGTTCAAGGCGGAAAAGGGTAATGGCCATGTAATGATAGTACGAAGTGTATGTAGGCATCAAAAACAGAATATATCAATGCTATATTGAGAAGGCTACGTAAATGAGCGTTCCTAGGGCATTCTATTGATCCCTGGCACACGCTAGCATATGCAAGCATGGACACGCGACCATCGCCATCATGTTGAGTTGCTGTGATGGCGATGCAGAAATGCTGCTCGGTAGCATGCATGCTCCCGCAGAAGTGGTTCCTGTGCCGCAGAGTGGAGCCCCGATTGCCGTCTGCTGCCCCTTCCTTATATAGAGGGCATTTCCATGTATTCCGCTCATTCAATTCGGGCCCACTTGCATGTCCGCCGCGTGCCCATAACAGCGGGTTACGGCGCCGTATTGTCACTAAACTCTCACTTCGACCCTACCGCACATTGCTCGCATAGCACCCGGTAATATAGCCTACAATACCACCAATCATTCAACCGTCATGGAAACGGCAAGTTTGCTCCTAAGCGTGCTATCCATATTCGTGAGCTATTAGTAAAAGCAGAGAGAAATTCTTTAGGGATGGGCACTGAATTTTACGCATGCGATGCTTTCGTCTGCTTTCATCCCCCCTGCTGTCTTTTATCCTCTCATCGTACTCTTCTTACATTCTTCCGTAATGAATAGAACCTCGTGAATGGGACATCTTCCTCTACCATCGACGGAACCACCGAGAGTGGATACATCTATAAAAACGTTTCCAATGCTTCAACTCCGACTCTCAAGTCTGGCTCGGGCATATACCTGATGATGGACGATGGGCAGCAGATCCTTGATGCTTCATGCGGAGCGGCAGTATCCAGCATTGGACATGGAAACGCTCGTGTCAAAGCAGCTATTGCCGCACAGCTGGATCAGGTTTCCTACTGCCATCCTGGTTTCTTCAAGACGTCAATTGCAGAGCGGCTGGCCGACTTTTTGGTGAAATCAACTCACGGCCAAATGTCGCGGGCTTTGCTTACCGGCTCAGGTTCGTGTTTTGTGGCGCCAGCTCGTCGAATGCTTTTCTAACTCTGGCCCCTAGGTTCAGAGGCGGTAGAAGCAGCGCTGAAGCTTGCAAGACAATACTTCTTGGAGCTATCACCGCCACAACCAACTAGAAGTCGATTCATCTCACGAAAAAGCTCCTGGCATGGTTGTACCATCGCTGCGCTATCCATGGGTGACTTTAAGGTTCGAAAGGACCTTTTTGCACCCCTGCTCCCGGGAAATGTCTCTCGGGTGTCGGCGTGCAATATCTATCGTGATTTGCGTGAAGGCGAAAAGATTAAGGACTATGTTGCTCGACTTGCTGGAGAGCTGGAAGACGAGTTCCAGAGACTTGGTCCGAAGACCGTCTGTGCTTTCGTTGCTGAGCCAGTTGCTGGATCTGTAAGTTGAGTATCCCATATCCGCGGCCCGCCTTAATTTGACTGGCCTCTTCAAGGCGCTTGGCTGTGCGACCGCTGTTACTGGCTACTTTCGGGCAATGAAGGAAGTCTGCGATCGCCATGGTGCCCTTTTGATCTTTGACGAAATCATGTGTGGAATGGGGCGCATAGGTACTCTGCATGCCTGGGAGCAAGAAGGGGTTGTTCCGGATATCTCAGCAATCGGGAAAAGTCTCGGGTGCGGATACGGAACTGTCTCCGCCTTGCTTATCAACGAACGAGTCGTCTCTGCCCTACGGCAAGGGCGTGGGTATTTCGCACACGGCCAGACTTACCAGACTCACCCCCTTGCCTGTGCCGCTGCATTGGAGGTCCAACATATTATTCAGGAGGAAGGTCTAGTGGAGAATGTCCGCCTCATGGGTATCTACCTCGAGTACCAGCTCCGGAGGCGCCTTAGTGACCACCCAAATGTGGGAGACATTCGAGGTCGTGGTCTATTCTGGGGTATCGAGCTGGTGGCCAACAAAATGTCTAAAGAACCTTTAGACCCGGCTCTAAAAGTCGCTAGTAAGATCCACCTTAGAGGCCTGCAAAGAGGATATGATGTTGCTGTTTTTCCGGCGACGGGGTGTGCGGATGGATGGATAGGCGACCAGATTCTCCTGGCGCCTCCGTTTATTGTGCGAGAAGCAGACGTTGACGAGATTGTGGACCGGGTGGGTAGGGCGATAGAGGACGAGTTTACACAGATAAAGACAAACGGGTGTTAAGCTGTTGTTTGCCTACCAGGCTGGAACTGCGACTCGTGATAGTGTCTAGAATAACTTCGGTTCTAGTGCTGGGCCGCATGTGCAGTGGAGGGGATTTTGGCTATGGGGAATAGCCCCCGCCCCTTGTGTCGCAAGTCGTTTCCGAACGCCAACTTAATGCTTTCGAGCGAGTATCTGAAGCTTAGTTATAGGGTAGAATAAAAACCTGTTGATAGATACGATGTTGCATAGCCACTGGCATCAGTCCTGCACTGTTCAAATTAAGACGCGCGAACTGAGAGGCTAAAGCAGCAACGACCGTAAGTGGTGCGGGGTTAGGAATCATTGCTGCTTTACGGAGTTGGTCTCCGCACTCACACATCCGCAGGAAAGTCTCTCACCCAAATGTCTCTCTCCACCTTGAACCTAGCTTCTAAAGCTGTCCAGTATCTCCCCCTCTCATATGCTCCCTTGGAGCCGAGTGCATCCGCCCTTCGGCTGATTCTCGCCATTTTCCCTTCTTGGGAGGATCCAGATGGGGAAGTCGAGATCACACGACTGACAGAGGGCACGACAAACACTGTAAGTCTCTTACCAAGACTGCAATAGAGCATACCCTCACAGTGACAGCTCTTCAAGGTGGCAAATAAGAGGCCGGGCCTCTCCAAGGAGCAGGTTGACGATGAAGCTGTCCTTCTAAGGGTGTATGGCAAGGGCACGGACGCCTTGGTCGACCGGGAGAGTAGGAAGAAGCACCGAAAATTGACTGGTGTACATACAAGCTAACTCGTCCTTCGCCCTGGAGCAGAAGAACTCAAATTCCACTCCATCCTTTCGCGCCACAACCTCGCCCCTCCGCTCCTAGCCCGCTTCGAGAACGGCCACGCTTATCAGTTCGTCCGTGGCCATGTCTGTCCTCCGTCAGACCTTGCCAGAGAAAATATGTGGCGCGGCGTCGCACGCCGGCTGGGCGAGTGGCATGCTGTCCTTCCTGTCGCCAGTGTGAGCGCTCCTATCAACGTGAAACATGCGGCAAAATACACTAACACTAATTTCCAGACACCTTCAAGTTCCGACCAGCATGACATTAATCATATATCGCCCTATTCTATTACGCCGAATATCTGGACGGTCATGCAGAAATGGATTCTTGCTCTTCCAAATACCACGCCCATGGAAAAGGCGAGAGGAGAGGGCCTGCAGGATGAACTAGAGCGTCTGGTAAAAGAGCTGGGCCAACAGAGCTCTGAGTGTGTGAGCAGATAGAAGCGCAAACCTACATCCAGTATCTCCGGCTGATTTCTGTAGCTTGTCCTTGGACACGGTGACCTTCTCAGTGGCAATATCATTATCGAGCCACGCGGGGAAGTAAGTTCCCCGGCCGACGATATTGAGACTGTCCACTTTGTCGACTATGAGTACAGGGCCAGCACGACATATCTATGTGCAAGGGATACTACGCTAACGGTGAAGACAGACATGCCACGTTCTGCCCTGCCGCTTTCGATCTCGCCAATCATTTTGCGGAGTGGGGCGGTTTTGAGTGCGACTATAATCTCTTACCGACCCGCTCAGTGCGACGGGCGTTTCTACACGAATATTTGCGTAGTTACCGTCTTCACAGCAATGTCCTCCAAGCTAGCGAAGAGGACGTAGCGATGGAAGTAGGCCGGCTCTTTGATGAGGTTGACAACTTTCGCGGTGTCCCCGGCTTTTATTGGTTGTGTCCTCCGCTAATTCATTTCACTTTGTTTCACATTGCTGACCCATTTCCTTCCTAGGAGTCTCTGCGCGCTTCTACAGGCAAACACGCTTCTGGACGAAATAGACTTCGACTACGCGGCGTATGCGGAGCTCCGCCTGAAAGAATTTAGGCAATGGCGCGCAGAGGTGGATAGCACGCGATCCATGAAGGGTGAGGAGATGCCGTTGAGGGAAAGGAAGTGGGCGCAGGAGGTGTGAGGATATGCTTAGCGCCAATGGCATTGCTAACACCGTAGCTCGAGCGCACTAGCTATCGCATTGCCGCTTGGGTAACCCCAACCAACCAAATCAATTTCTCCGAAATCAAACAAACTCAAGACAGCCTAATCAGCCTAATTCCGTCTAGAGCACTAGCTATGAAGGAAATGGCTACCAGGGGACACCAAGCAGCTAACTCTGCTTAACCGATGACTAACATCCTAGGATACTCACGGAAAGTCCTTGATCGGCTTCTCCCCCCAACTCACCCTGTTCTCACCCCCTTCTGTCCAGTGCTATGTCCCTCCCCTCAACCACACCCTCGGCCTCTTCGTCTGCGACCTTTCAGGCCCCCCCCTGCTCCAGTTCATTCCCCTGCCGCAACACCTCCCAATTTCTTCTCACTATGTCCGATCTCGGATCCTCCCACAGGATCCCCCACCTCTCCAGCCTCACCTTGTCCCACAAGGCGTAACCCCAAGCTCGCAGGTGTGAGTAGAGATGACTGTTAGGATCATATTCCATCTTGTAGTTATGAGCCCATAGCCAGCCTATATTTGGCGCCTCGGCGTTATTGTCTCCTTGGAAGGTGAGGGTCGAGTATTCCTCTGCGATGCCGTTGGAGGCGTGGTGTGGGTAGTAATACCCTGCAGCGTAGGTGAAGGGGTGCCAGTCTATCGAGAGGTCATCTCTGATGAGTTGGGAGTAGGAGTCGTAGCCGTTGATGCGGGCGTGGAGAATGATGGTTTGGAGGAATGGGAGACCACGGGATAGGAGATAGGCCATGTGCTCGTTGTTCAGATCCGCTGCGTGAAAATAAGCAACAGTCGATCTACGATGGCTCTCTAGCCACGACAATAAAGGCTAGTGTTATAACCCTAAGTGGGAAAAGGGGGGTGAGAGGGAGTCATGCGATGTGTAGTTGGGAGTTACCAACTAGAAGGAGAGCAGGCAGAATAGCTTACTCCTAACACAGTAGGGCGCAGGGGCGTACTCTCCCAATTCTGCGTCGTTGTAGGCCATCTTCTCCCACATGGGCCACAGCTGCTTGTAAAGGTAATCGTGTACGCAGCACATCTCCTCTACCTCCCACGGAGACAGGTAATCCAGGAACACCTCGCTCCATTCCAGTTTACTCGGCCTCTCCACCGGGAGCAATCCACCGGGAACCCACTGGTCCTTGAACAGGATGCAGTATAGCTGGAAGCGATACAGCGCCCTGCTTATCCGGCGCATCTCGGATAGGGAAAGCGGCGAGAATTTGGGATCGGAGAGCCCAGAGATAGGATGCGCAGACAGCAGAGTCGCAGTGAGATCGTCCAGCAGCGGCCCCACGCACCACCGATGGAACTGGAGGAGCGAAATTGATGTCTCCGGGTCAGTTAGCGCAGCAACAGCCCTCACCTGAAGTCCTTCAGCGAAATAGAACGTCCCCAGAAACTCAGGGACTGGGTCTTCGTCGGGCAGGCCAGGTTTTACGATCCTGGAAGCCTCGTGCACCGCCCAAGCATCTGAGATAGCGTTGGAATGAATCGAGTTAATCGCGACGGCGGAGAGTACAGAGTTGCGGTGACTGAGGTAGATGTGGTGGAATGAGCGGCAGGCGAGGGTGAGGGATAGGAGGGATTTAGAGTCTGATAAGAAATGAAGGATCATGGACTTGAGCTCTGGGGTCAGCCCTTGTAATGTGTTTGGTGCTGGAATTTCTCTCCATCCGACATCCTTCTCAGGCTGTGGGTGGAGAAAGTGCTGCTGGTCTTGGTTGCCGGGTATGGGGAGGCCGCTGGTGGTGCGGCCAACCAACTTGAGACCGTATTTCAGTTTCGGCTGCACAGTAGAATCCATTCTTTGATCAGAGTGGGGTTTCCTAGGCTAGTAGATCGGGATTCCAAGTGAATGAGACGGTCTTGTGTTGTTGGAGGATTATGGACCTACCCTCCCTCAACATTTCTGATGCTCGTTGTGTCTAGTTGCTTTTGTGCCTTTTATTTCACAGACGGCTGCCAGATGTAATGTCCTCATTCGTGCATACCTACCGTTGCTCCGAGGGGGCCGTCGCCCTAATCATCAATCGCGCCTCTCCTAGAACCACTCTTTACC
Organism: Glutinoglossum americanum; assembly: GCA_020080175.1. Taxonomy (NCBI): domain Eukaryota; kingdom Fungi; phylum Ascomycota; class Geoglossomycetes; order Geoglossales; family Geoglossaceae; genus Glutinoglossum; species Glutinoglossum americanum. Next base: position 81,243 of record JAGHQL010000052.1, on the reverse strand, counting down.
CACTCTTTACAGCTTAGCTACCTACAGCGGCAGGTTTCACCCAAGGACCAAGGCTAAAGGATAAAGATATCAACCCATAGTAATCAAGCTATTCAAGTTATCCGCCGCTATCTACTGATAGAAGGGTCGGTATATAGTTGTAACTCACACGAAATAAGGCTCCTGGTGATCGTAGGAACGACAACTAATTGAACCATTATCTGCCCTGCGGCCCAGTAACCCAGTAATCATCACATATATATACACATACCCTTACCATACTCTACCGAACATCACATCACTTCCTCAAGGCTTCAGAGGTAGCCTGATATCCCCTCGGAGAAAGTTATGTCAGGCGACCCAACCAAACATATAGAGGCGGGTAAAGTATAGGCTATCACAGCCAATAAGTGGTAAGGTCTGCACACCCCCTCATCCGTGCCTCACCCCGCACCTTACCTATACCTTCACCCTTGCTCACATTTGACTCATCGGTATGAATGACAAAGGCAGCCTTATTCATCCCTAAATCGGAGGTCGCATTCAGTGGTATTAAACATCCGAAACGGCGTTTTGTGGATAGAGATCTGATAGAAATCCGGGAATAGGATGTTAGCATTAGTTCATTTCTTGTTTTTGGCCTTTCGCCGGCTAAAGTGGTAGGAAATGTCTAGACGCTCGCTAACGAGATTTATGGAGGGACCGTCTAAACGCTTCCCGCGTGAAGCGCTAGATCAGCCCCACAGAGCTCAGAAAAATAATTTCCTTCCCAATGAGAGTAGGGAAGTTCAGACATTATTTTATAGCTCCTAGAGGTCCCCGCGGCTGAATGTGGCAACTAGCTTATTCGAAAATAGAAACAAGATGTGATTCCTTAGTACCAAAACTCCACGGCGGAAACACAGCCAGCTATACCCCTCAAGAACAGCGATTTTACATAGAAAACAGGTATTCCTTGGGCAATTTAGCTAGGGGTATTTGCTTCAATATGGATGTTCACGAGGACTACTGCGATTTCATGGCACTGCTAGATTACAGCAAATATATTCGAGAGGGACTCCCGCAACCATAGGTGCCCCAGGGAATGGAGAGATTTTCCACTTGAAAGATAGCCAGGCCGAAACCGGTATTGTATCTGAGAGGATGAAAAAAGCAGTGATATTCGAGAACATTACCCCATTTAGTTAATACTACTCTGGAGCTTTGGCGCGGTCATAGGTTTCAATTCGGGGGGGAGGGGGCTCGTTGCCACTGATCTGCAAGCCCTGCAGAGGTTCGAGATCAGTGCTGCTAAAATATGAGTGGTGGAAGCAAGGCAATGGAGCGGATGGGTCAGGCAGAGTCGTGAGACGGAGGGTCGTTTTAGCACGCGAGCAGCTGAGGGGGGAACATGAGAAAATGAAATCATTGTAATTTGAATACAAAATTTTTTTTTGGATTTTATTTTCAGGGAAAATTACCCCCCAGGAAAGCAGAAAAAACGTTTACCACCGAACAGAAAATCGTAGTAGTCGTAGCAGTCATAGCAGTCATAGCAACCTCTCAGTTGTGGTGATGTCAAAGGCACATTTACCGACCACAGGAAGGATAAGTGACCAAACCCAAACCCACAAGGCCTAATTAAGTAGCTGGTGCCGGCGTTGGGGGCATGGTGTTGGCATGGCCCTAGCGTCGCGCAAGGCGGTTCTAGGCGGTGGCCTTGTCCGAACTCTGGTGGCTTGCGGCAAAGCCGTTGAAACAGGCGGGTCGGGGTGAGCGGCGAGAAGCCGATCTCGGTCGTATTGCTCTGTCCGTTTCCTTTCCGCCTCCTCGGCCAGTAGTCGCTCCCGGCCAGTCAAACCTCTGATTCTCTGAATCTCGAGGTCGCGTCGGTGAAGCTCCAGAGTGTCTCTGTCAGCCAGATCATCGTCGTACGTGGTTAGCGGAACTGTGTACGTGAGTCAGGGCGGCTTCAGCGTGTTTTTTGGGAAGTTGTTACTGGTCTACTATTTACCTAATTTTTGTGATTTTCTTGAGAAAATATTAAGCTTTGAAACGGAATGAGCAATGAACTTTTCGAGGCGACCCATCCAAATAAGGCGATTGAGCTCAAAGGGGCCCTTTACCAAGTCACCACTGTTAATAAATGAAGATTCGAAGGAAGAAAAGGCGTTAGTCTCGTAAAGTATATCCTCGCCCAACAGGACATCACAAGAAAGGCCTGGAAGTACATGAAATGTTCGCATATAAGATGTCCCACCAGGGTCGCCCAGTGCAACCTCGGAACAAACTTGTCCGAGAGTGTCTGCTGTAGTCTTATCTGCAAACATAACGCGGCTGCGAGACCCCAGGCGGCGATCAATCTGGTAGCCCATTTTTTTGGCATGTGAAAGCGACATCATATCGATCTCGGAGCCGGAGTCAGCATTGGCTAAAACATGCTGACCGCCGACATAACATGACAGCCGTCGCTTAGGTGCGCCTATTGATCTGACAATGGGTATATAGTTTGCCAAATTAAGACGGTCCCGAAGGCGATGCTGGTGCTTTGTCATGGTCCCCGTACGATCCAGGAATTTCATCCCCATTATCAACGGCGTTGCCAATTTGGCAAACACATAGAACCGGCACTTGACTCGAGTTTGAGGCTCGTTCGAGAATGTACAGTACGCTTTTGCGCGGCCAATCGCACGGACAATTTTTCCGTTACCGATCTCGAACGATTTCAAGTCTTTTGCCTCCTTTTGGATGGGCAAACCAAGCTGATGCGTTAGACTTTCGGCCATGATGTTTTCCTCAGATCCGGTGTCGGGGCAAGATATCACCGGGACCCCCCGGACGAGAAGGGGTAGCTCCTTCCCGCACCTCATTATGAGGGCATGACTAGAGTTGGCAGCATCTTTCGGAGCGCGGCGCTCCCGCGGCCGTCTGCTCGTCGCTCGTGCTTTAACGAACATCCCATCAGTGTTTAGGCTCGAAGCAATTTTAGCCCCCCCTTCAGTTAGCATACGTATTGCTTTCCTACTGTTACTAGCTGCCGCGTGACGTAGAGCTGTACTACCCTTTGCGGTGTTATCGCCTCCTTTCTCTAACAGTAGTCGCACCACTGACTCATGGCCATTTTTGGCTGCTAGATGTAGCGGAGTTTCCCCGTAGAGATCCTCTGCGGTGATATCGCCTCCTTTCTCTAACAGTAGTCGCACCACTGACTCATGGCCATTTTTGGCTGCTAGATGTAGCGGAGTTTCCCCGTAGAGATCCTCTGCGGTGATATCGCCTCCTTTCTCTAACAGTAGTCGCACCACTGACTCATGGCCATTTTTGGCTGCTAGATGCAGCGGAGTTTCCCCGTGGAAATTTTTTGCGGTGACATCGCCTCCTTTCTCTAACAGTAGTCGCACCACTGACTCATGGCCATTTTTGGCT